>APFE030565315.1:1211-198778 GCA_000404065.3 Pinus taeda | reverse complement strand
TCAGTGAAAGGAGCAGAGCGTGGCCACGCAGTCTAGAAGAAGGAGATCTACGGGTATACGCAGAGAAGCAGAAGGTGAACTGCGTAGCGACGCAGGCCAGTAAGAGAAGAACCGCGTATCTGGGTTAAGATCTTCTGTTGGTTGAATTTTTCTATTGGAAAGGTGTTCTGGGTTCTGTTCTGTTATTGTTGATCTGGTTATTATAGCTGACTGTATTATTTACATGTACTTGATGATCATTTGATGTATATGGATCCAGTTTGAAAATTTATGAAAAGTGGTTCTTGAAAAGAAGTAGGGGGTTGTAGCTCCCTTTCAGGAGAAACTGAAAAACGAGAGAGAGTTGTAGCTCTCAGCAGGTTGCAGCCTGCGTACTGGTAAAGGACTGCACCAGTACAAGACCATTGTAAAAGGAGTTTCTAAATTGAAAGATAGAGACATATTGCAGCAGGTGGTTTTCACCCACATTGGGTTTCCACCTTATATCTGGTGTTCTTTGATGTGACTGTCTGATTTTCTTGTTCATGCTCATTAGTTATGGTATTGGTATGCAAAAATAATTCAAAGTATAAATAAGAAAGATTTAGCAAAAGAATTAGATAATACTGATTCACCCCCCCCTCTCAGTATTATTGTCAACATTCTTTTGTTTGTGCTAGAAACAAATCTAATGTGTGTTGGATTTGTTTTACCATGCAATGTTTTGTTTTTGCTTTTGTTTTACCTAACAATGCTTATGTTTCTGTTTTTCCCTACACTAGAGTTTTTTTACCTTACAATGACCAAGTCTACGTTGGAAACAAATCTAGTGCAATGTTTGTGTTTGTGCTAGAAACAAATCTAGTGGATGCTAGATTTTTTTTGCCCTACAATGTTTTTATTTGTTCTATAAACAAATCTAACCCACATTGGATTTTTTTACCATGCAATGCTTGTGATTATTCTAAAAACAAATCTAGCATACGTTAGATTTGTTTTACCTTACAATGCTTGTATTTATGCTAGAAACAAATCTAGTGTGCACTAGATTTGTTTTAGCCATCAATGTTTTTGTTTGTGCTAGAAACAAATTTAGTGGGAATTAGATTTTTTTTACCCTTTAATGCTTTTGTTTGTCCTAAAAAAAATCTATCGTGCACTATATTTGTTTTACCCTGCAATGTTTTCGTTGGAAAAACAGAATTTTGAATTAGGCATTGGTGCAACAAGTATCTCTCCAAAGCCGGTCAGTTGATACTCTACAAAGTGGTAATAGAAGCAATTCTTGTTTATTGGTCACTGATTGCTTGTGTTCCTCTAGAAATAATACACAAAATTAAACAAATCTATCTAACATACTTGTGGGCAGGGGAACAAGATCATCACCCATTTTCACTTACAAGATGATCTTCCATAGCCCTTCCGAAGCAAATGGGATGATGAGGCTTAAAAAATATGATTTGGTTCTCGAAGGCTCTTGCTAAAAAGGGTGCCTGGAAATTGTTTCAAGTTACAGGTTTGTGGCTGCAAGTCATAGAAAACAAATATATTTGCCCCTATTCAACAAATAGGTTGTGGGGATTCTCGTATACTCTCTCATCAACTCATCCAAGTTCCTTCACACTCAAATAATCTTCTTCTTAAATCAGGCCTCTGATCATATGGGTCTGATGGGTTGCCTAGCTTGGAGGCAATTTATTGACCTGGTATTGGAAGGGGCTCTAGCTGAAGAATGGAACAAATATATTGAAACTCTTAGTCATAATATGGTATCTCTCTCAAATTATAAAGACACTCTAGTTTGGTCAAACACCCCCTCGAGTAGCTGCAATCACAAGTTTGGTTATTTGTCTTTAGCTTGTCAACCTCAGGCTTACCCTCCTCCTTGGTGGGTTAAAAGGATCTAGAATCAAAACTATTCGCCTAAAACTAAATTATGCATGTGGTTTCTCCTGAAAAACGAAGTGCCAACATGGGATATCTTACAAAAAAAAGGTTTTTCTTTATGCCTGGTAGATGCCCACTTTGCTTGAGGACATCCCACATCTCTTCATAAATTTCCCCTTCACTATCAGAGTATGGCTTGAAATTCAGAAGTATATTGGTGACTCACATCAAAGGCATGGGGAATCTATGGATATGTGTAAAAAAATGGCTATAAAGAAAACATCCAAAAAACATATGAGCTCTCCCTTTGATGGTCACTTGGGGCATATGGCTGGAAAGGAACAACTCCATTTTAAAAAATCAAGGACAATCCTTTCTCAAAGTCCTTCCTAATATTTCCTCCAAATGTCTTAAAATGCAAAAAAAAATTCAAACATCATCCTTAAACATCTCCCTCAAATATAACGTTGGACCATAGATTCTTCACTTTTATTGTTATCGACTTTGGACTGATTTTTCTCTATGCAATTATATAATTAAATGTGTGCACTAATGAAAAAACATTGAGTTTCATTTTTCATAATCACAAACAATGAAAAAAGAATCGCACGTAACTAGCATCATTTTGGAAATATTATATTTATGATGAATCTTTAACATGTTTTCCTCCCATATCTCATAAAAAGGTGTGAAATTTTTCATATACTGTCCAATAAGCCCAAGTATCGCATACCTTTTAAAACTTTGCATTACCATTATATGTTTCTCCTTGAAGATATATAATATGTTTCTTCTTTAACATATATATTATGTTTCACATTTCTTAATATTTGATAAAATACTAAAGTTGAAAAGAATATAAAATCTTACTTTTTAGAATATTTTATGATAAAAGAGATTGATTTAAGTGATGTTTTGTGTTAGGAGAGGTTAGCTTTATATAATAAAAAATATTAACAATTTTAAAGTCTAAATTTTGACAATTCGACATAATTTGGCTTTACATAATAATAAAAAAGAAATTAAGAAATTTTATTTCATATATCTTATTCATAACATTTCAATGGTTTATTCATATAGTAATAAAAAAATTCATATTTATAGGCAATTTGAAAATGATAATTTTAAGAGTGTTTACATCTAAAAAGTGCGGGAAATAGTTTGAAATATGGTAGCACACACTATCCTATCATTGTGAGCTTGTAATACCATGAAAATGATCATTTAAGAGCATTTGTGGCGAGGGAATAGTTTGAGATATGATAGAACACATTATCCCATCATTGTGAGTTTTTAATACCATGTTTGTTAATTAGTGAGAAAAAATCACATGGAGAGAACATAGAAAAATAATCCAATGTAAAGAATAAAAAATAAATAAAAAACAAAAACAAAATTTGTAAAAAAATTCATAAAACAAATATTATGTACTTTCAAATTTTGTATTTGTAATTTAACTTTAAAAAAACAAAACAAAATAAAACAAAAAGCAAAAAAAAAATTAGTAAGAAAAATTCATAAAAAAATATTATATATTTTTAAATTTTATATTTGTAATCTAACTTAAAAAATTAACATACTCATAGAGGAGCTAATTTATTTGCAGATATTTCCTGGTACCTAAAGCCATCACTTATATTTTTAATTAATTTATAAATAATTTATATTTTATTAATTTATAATTAAATAAACAATTAACACTGTAAATTGTTAGACAATTAATGCTATATAGAAAAGGTTAAAATTTTATCTATGATTTAGTATTAATGTTTTAACATGGTCTACGATGAAGCCATTATCACCTAAATCAATTTAAACTATTTATGATTTAATATTCAATAATCCAACAAAACTACAATGAACATCTTCCATGAGCTTATCATCTTTATAACATATATTGCTTCAACTGAGATTCGAGTGTGTCGATTTCATTCCATAACTACGGGTTATCGCTCTGTATAATTTTATTGGTATTGATGTGAACTCGGAGAATTTTTCTAATGAGATAAGAAAAACGATCTGATTGAATGATGGTAATGTATTCATAGAAATCATTGGAAAAGATCATTTGGGTATGGGGATTTTCAGGATTTCAATGGAAATCTGCATGTGGGATGTAATGTTACGATGTGGGTCAAAGAGATTGAGCTATTTCTTTTTTTGGATTATGGGATTTGAATGCAAGAGTTTTTTTTATGGATGATAAAATTATGAGATTGAGGATTGTGGTCTTTGAATGCAGAAATTGCTTCTCTGGATGATAAACTTGTGCTTTCTTTATAAACAGTTGTGGGGATTCTCCTAAGTTTTTATTGATTTCTCTTTTGTGTATCATTGTTGTCATTGTCAACCCCATTATCATATCAATGTCTGGGATGAGAAAGACAGGGATGGGATCAGTGAGGGCTCAATGTCTTTATTGTCATCAGAGTCCAGGTGGGTTGATGGCAGGGAAATGGAAGGGGAACCCCCAAGGTGGTTTGTTGACGATGATAAGACATGACACAAAATGAAGCGTGGGCTCATTCTGAAGACCAAGTGAGTGGATTCCTTTGATGTGGAGGCGACGGAGGTGCTTTGTGTTCATAAGTGCCATGATAAGGACCTTTCATTAGGATGGATGCTCGGCTTGGCATTCCAAACACTTGGAGTGGTCTATGGTGATATGAGTACCAATCCCTTGTATGTTTTCACTAGTGTATTCATCCGATCTCATACCAAAGGAGAGGAAGATGTTTTTGGTGCATTAGCTTCAATGATGTACATAATAGCCCTCATCCCTTTCGTTAAATATGTGTTCATTATGCTCAAAGCCAATGACAATGGTGAAGGGGGGACATTTTCTTTGTACTCTTTGATTTTCATATATGCAAAGGTCAATTTGCTCCCCAACCAGCAACCATCAAATGAAAAAAATTCTAGTTTCAAGCTCAAGTTTCCCACCCCAAAACTGGAAATATGATTAAGAATCAAAGAAAGCCTTCAGAGAGTACTAAATTGAAGACCCTACTCCTACTCTCGTTTGTCATGGGTACTTCCATGGTAATTGGGGATGGCATACTTACACCTGCAATATCAGTCATGTCTATTATGAGGGGCCTGCAAGATGAAATATCTAGCTTTACAGAGGACACAGTGATCATTGTCTCAATCATATTCCTGGTGATCTTGTTTAGCATAAAACAGTTTGGTACAAGCAAAGTGGGCATGCCATTTTCTCTGGCACTCATGATATTGTTTTTTTCTATTAATCTATTGGAATTTACAATATTCAATTTTAAGTCCATCCAATATCGTTTATATCTATTACTTGTTCAAGAGGAACACTATTGAAGCATGGATGTCCCTAGGAGGTTGCATGTTATGCATAACAGGAGCTGAAGCTATGTTTGCTGATTTGGATCACTTCTCAGTAAAATCCATCCAGATAGCCTTCACATGTGTAGTATTCCCATGCCTACTATTGGCTTACATGGATCAGTTACATATCTTATGAAACATCCCTCAGTGGTGGAGAAGGTATTCTATGATTCAATTCCAGATTGTTTTATCTGGCCAGTCTTCGTGATAGCTGCTGTTGTTGCCATGATTGCAAGCCAGACAATGATCTTGGCAACAATTTCATTTATTAAAATTTCAATGGCCCTAGGATTCTTTACCGGATTGAAAATAATTCACACATCTCGACAGTTCATGGGTCTGATCTACATTCTTGTCATCAACTGAGTTCTAATGATAATGTGTGTCTTGTTATGTGACTGTTTTAGGAGCACGGCTGAGATATCAAATACATATGGCATTGCAAAGGTAGTGATGATGATGGTGACTACAAGCCTAATGACTCTTGTCGTGGTTCTTATATGGGCAAAAAATATATTCCTTATGATTGGATTTTCTGTTCTATTTGGATCAATTGAGTTGATTTATTTTTCTGCAGTTTTGATGAAAGTGGGGGAAAATGGTTGGATAAATGGTTTTTTCCACCTGCTTCCTTCTTGTGATGTCCATTTGGAACTATGGAAGTGTTCTGAATTATCAGGAGTTGTATATCTTGTTGGTCATGGAGATGTCAACGCTAGAAAGGGTTCATGGTTTCTTAAGAAACTGGTTATAATCTACTTCTATGCTTTCATGAGGGCAAACTGCAAGGTAGGCCCTACAAGCCTTAGTGTTCCTCACACCAATATCTTGCAAGTTAGCATGACATATATTATCTAACATGAAGGCTTCCATGAATCGGACATGTTGAATGTTTTTCAAGGACCAAGTCACAACATCAATATGGTGATGGATAACAAATATTTCTTTGAAGGTGGCGGAGATGAAGTGAATTTTAATGTGAAGTTAATAATCATAAGTTTTTTTGTCGACCAAGATCTTCATTACTTAGCCCTTGATTTTGTTTGATAGATAATAATAGCCATTCCTACGATTAATCGCTGATATTTATGAACAAAGACACCATTCTTTTTTCATTGAAGTTGATAGGTGGTATTTTATCTGCATGGTTAGGCCTAAGATAAGTCGTGTTTTCTACATAGGAAGGTTATATTACATTATATCCATGAAAATGAGAGGAATATGACATTGCATGTTTCCTCATATAACTAACCATTGCTCAATAACATTGGATGCTTCTCCACCTCATTCATTACATCATTGCTTAAGAACCTTGGACGCTTCTCCATTTTTTTTGACATCATGTATTGATTATGTTGTTGATGGAGGTTTTACACTAGGTTTTTCAACATCGAGCTTACTAGTATGAATATTAGTAGGGCTTGCACCACTGGGGTGATTAGCAAGAATCTCATGAGGTTTTCATAGCCATGATTATTAGAATCAAAATAGTAGGATTTGCACTAAAAGACAATTCATAGAGCTTTCCTGCTGGCAAGAAAATCATAAGTTCAACTTCTACAGTGCAGAGCATTGAGAGCTTGTAAGCTTTCTTCAGTAATCCACCTACATTTGGAAAATGTATCCTGCCTGCTGGCAATTTTCTCAGTCCTCTTCCTCTGCATCTTTCTCCTCGCTATTATTATATGTCATCCTTCGTTTCTCCCTCCAAACAAACCCTCTCAAATCGAGAAAGCAGAACAACTCACTAGATGAGAATCCAATTGTCGCTTCTAACGATAACCCAATATGATACTAGAAGTGATCACACAAAACCTCATTGGCTCTTCATTTGTTTGGAAAAGTGCCAAGCATATACTTTTGATGAGGGTTTCCATCTCAAGTCTAGCTCACAGGACATTGCTTAGTCAATTGTGAGAAAAGTTTTCCACCTGACTGTCACATACGATCTGTCACACTATATATTAAAATCAGGGACAATCCTTTCCTGGATTGGACAATCCATTTGAATGCATTGATCAATGCTTTGTGCAACACTGGTAGAGTGGACCATGCAAGGAACTAGATAATGGATATGAAAATTTTAAATCCTGATATAGTTTGCTATAGGACATTCGTTAGAGGCCTATGCAAGTTGGGCATGGTGGATGAGACAGTGAATCAACTAGAGATAATGATTAGAAAGGGTCTCTCACCCACATATACTATGTACTCTTCACTCATCAAAGCTTGCTACAAATCAAAGAAAGTTCAAGCCGCTACGTAGATACCAAACCAAATGCTTAGGGAACGTGTTGTTCCAAGTTATGCAAGTTTTATCTATGGCATGCATCATCTTGGGAAGGTAGGAAAAAAAATTGAGGCATAAAAAGTTCTTGAGGAAGTGATCGATTGTAAATTCTCTATACATGTTAAAGTATACACAGAAGTAATACCTACTCTATTTCAGACCAATGAAGTGGAAAAATCATTACAATTAGAAGAGGTTGTGAAACTGATTTTTTGACTCTATAAAATAGTGTTTCTCTAAGGGAAAAATTGATGAGGTATCCAAGCTTTTAGAGGGCATAAACCAAATATATCTGGTACCATGTATTACATTATGACAAAATTAAAATGGTCATATTTATTGTTTTTTCCAAGGAGACCACTCTTGCTTGAACGAATGGAGAGGGCTCTACTCGTAAGAAAGTACTGAACCAAGACCATTGTCAAAAAATGTTGAACCAAGAGTATTGTTAAAATGCAATGTTGCTTAGTTGCATGAAAATTTAATTTTCCAAAATTTAATTTTGGACTCTTTGCTGGCAAAATTTCATATAAAGGTATGCCCTTTTGCCTTATAACATGATGATTTTAATGAAAATGGAGGAAAGGAATCAATTTCAGAGAATCAACTGAAGTTAAAAAATGTTAGATTATCAATTATAATCCGTAGGAAGGCAGGAAAATAAAGGGTATGGTTGTGCTTAGCCTAAAACATTTGCCTCTCATTTGAGAACTTTGCAAAAACTCAACTTTATTTCTGAATCTATATATACAACTCTAATTTTACATCTCAGTTTACATGTAAAGATTTGGTTTAAAGCAAATATAGAAATAAGAATAAGCAAATCTAGAACCAAGAATTTGAAGCATTATTATTGTGGCAGAGCAAGGAAACTAAAATTTTAGTCCATGGGAATAGTGTGGGATCTAGAACATGGAAAACTGACCAAAATAAATAGAAAATATTGTGGAAAGTGGAAAAGAGGAAAAAGAGCATCATTCCTTTGTTAATTCTCATATAGAATACAAATTAGATGCATGGTGTGAAGGAAAATGAAATTTACAGGTTTGTAGTTGAAATTTATTGGTGTAACTATACGTGTGGCCCCAAATCATTTGTAGGTATCATACCTGTAATTATGGGTAAGCCCATATTTAATTTGATTTATTTGAAACTAGGTTTGTAGTTAAGTCCAACCTAGGAAAGCTTGATATGTAGGTTCAATAACCTTCTTGTGTTGTATGCCCTCATTGTGTAGGCTCAATAACCCTCTTGTTGTGTGTGCCCTTGTTATGTGGGCCCATAACCCCTTTTGAGATGATGCATCATTCGAGTTCAACTCGAGCTCTCATTTGTCTCATCTCATCTTGTGGTTGGAATTTTACCACACTCTTGCGTCTATGTTTTAACTTTTTAGCACAATTATACTTGGGTTTTGCTCTCTCTGGTGCACTTTTGAGGAGGATTTTTCAATATTTTGGGTGAGATTTGATTCCATCACTTCTCTCATTGACCCTTATAAATATCAATGGTCGTAGGTTATGTAACAAATTCACATGCTTTCATAACTTCCAGTGTTGTAAGTCACAGCTGCAATAGTAGTTCATTGCGGCACCATAGGTTTTGGAATCAAATTCTTCTGGATTATCTACGATTAAATCCACTTTTGGTCATTATTTTAAACCTTCTATCTATAATTCATTTTTAGGACAAAACAATGTCAATGAAATTAACACGCCTCTCTACTGTTATTTATATTAATATTTATTCAACTATTGTTGGTTGAATGACTATCAACTTTTCCATAGAATTCATCACCTCATAACTCCTTCAGAAACCATTATATTCATCTTATTCTTAACAGAAACAACCCCCCAATTTTAAGAGTTGTTATCAAGCATTGGGAGCTATTTCCACAAATGCAACATTTTCGCAAACATTTCTTTATCCACCGAGGACACACACATTCATATATCCATGTAAGGCATGTTCACATTCAACAACATTCCAAGAAAAATACAATGAAACATGTCATGTAAACAAATGTAGCCTTGCAGGTACACACATATCTATTACTCTTTCATATTCACAAACTTCACCTATCAATTTCTCATCTTTATATTCATCGACTTTTGAACTTAATAAATAAAATAAGCCCAAGTTAGACTAAGATTAATACCTAAGAGCTATAATTATCATGGACACCATAAATAACATGCACAAACCAAAGAGGGCCTACAAGGCATAGGACTAAAACCATTGATGATGTTAATAACAGAGTGCATGAGGATGCCATCACATCATACTGAGAACTTCCAGATCAGAAAAACTTAATAAATAAAATCAACCTAAGACAGTGACTAAGACTAAGGCCTAAGAACTGTAATTATCATCGAAACCATAAATAACAAACACAAACCAAATAGGGCTTACAAGGCATAACACTAAAACCATTATGATGTTAGTAACAGAGTGCAGGAGGATGCTATTGCATCATACCGAGAACCTCCAGATGGGCAAAAATTTGGGAAATGTAATGCCTTATAAACCATTTCATCCATACACACATAATTAGGAGGGGAGTCTTAATGTGGAATTAGATCCCAGCATAAGGATAAGCCACTATATGGATGTGGAATCAAATGTCCAACCATGGATACTTGAGATAAATCCATATGAGGTTTTAGTAGTAAACTTTGCATTCCAACTACATCACATGCTCGATCAAAGTGTGTCTACAAACAACCCATGTGACCGGCTTCTGAGGATGGTGAAGTCTCTCAACCCTAAAGTAGTCACAGTAGTAAAACAAGAGGTTAACACTAATAATACACCTTTCATCCCCCCGTCCATGCAAGAATTAAACTATTACTCATCAGTGTTTGAGTCGCTAGATGCTACACTTAAAAGGGATAGCAGAAATCATATGAATGTTGAAAAACAATGCCTTGCCTAAGACACAATGAACACAATTTCTTGTGAGGGAGAAGAAAGGGTTGAGAGGTATGAAGTTACAGGAAAATGGAGAGCTAGAGTGACTATGGAAGGATTTAGTGTATATCATTTCAGTGCTAATGTTAAGGACATAGTTAAATCTTTGCTCTGTTAATCATATTTCTATAGCTATAAGACTAAGGAAGAAGGAGGAGCTATGCATTTACTATTTTGGATGGTTGGACAAAATTCTAATTGCAACATCTGCTCGGCATTAAGAGGCAAGGACTATAATAATGCTCTTGTATAAGAATTTCTGACAATTTATCAATACCATTATTGAAACTGCATGTGACTTTCATGTGTGTCAAGGAAGAGGCTAGGAACCTGACACAATAACTTATTATAGGGGTAAAATATGAAACTAATTTAGGGAAACAATGGTTTTTACCTCTCCTATTCAACCAGGGATAATAGTGATAGTTATTCATTTGTATTTTGCTTCCTTATCCAGGTAGACAGGAAAATGCTAAGGCTTGCTAAAATCAGTGATATGCTTGCAGGTAATTGGATAGAGATAGTTACTATTTAACTTTCAAGAACTTATGCTTGACTAGCTAAAAAATTTTGAATTTTTTTTCTTATGGCCTTGAGTACAGAGCCTCATAATCAACTAGATGAAAAATCAAGTCTATCTTTCAAATTCTTGAACCAAGACTATATCACGGATATTACACCAATAAAAGAAATAATTCCAGTCTATTGAAAGGTAGCATAGTAATAACATACTTGAGTTTTCAGGGTGCTTCAAACAATCTCGTCCTAAAGATAGGACTGTAGGTTGTTTGCATATTTTAATTGGTGAGGTTGGCTCTAATTTTGGACCTTGGTTGGCTCTGCTGCAGGTATCATTTTTCACCAAAACTTCGCCAAGACTTTTTCATGGATTCACTAAAGGACTCTCATTTTTTGCATCCTTCATATGAGTAAACCTTTGACCCAACACTGGTTTTCAATAAAAAAATTTCAAAGAGAGAAACTAGAAATTTGGAGCAGGTTACAAGACCTCCTTCTATAACAAACAGAGATGACCCCGGAATGTGGAAAAAATTTTCCCCTTTAGCGAATGCTAAAGAAAACAAAGTGCTTCTCTCTGAAATCTCTAATGGAATGCTTGGATGGCCTAATCTGACCAAAACTACAAAAATGTACCATGAGTTTTTGTCTATGTTCTTACGTTGTTATATTGTGAAGGATAGTGTTTCCCACAATTACTAACTGTTCCTATATCCCCTGCTTCATGATCGATTAGTTTTGACTTCTCCAGACACTAAAGAGAATTAACGATTCTATTCCATTGTACAAAGATGAGCTGGAAGGGAGAACCCTTCAAAGCATAGTATTTTATGTTGAGGTATCAAATTCTTGGTTCCATGCAAATAGAAACCACATGGAGATGTCTACGAAACACTTGAACATCAAAAATGTTCAGTCTCAAAACTCTGAAGTAAATTTGCAAAGAATGTAGCATTAGCTTTCTTGGCGTAGTGAATTTCCTAATGTTTTATCCTATTTTCTAGTGTTAAAAATCTCACGAAAACCTATAAAGATTGTGGCATTGTGTACGCTTAGCCTCTAAAAGCCCTAGCTTTCTATCTTCTTTTGTGTAGTTTGAATAGAACACCATCAAATACCAGAATTATCAATTCCCATTCTCCAAAAACTTTGAAATGTGTGGAACTGAGACGTAAATCATTCAATCAAACCAATCGAAATGCATTTGAATGTTGATCCATTAACTCAAAGAACTTCTTCCCAAACTTTGTCATTTTTTAAACAAAAATTTGAGCACAACTTTGTCTATTCCATTTATAGAGAGTGTTAGTTTATGAAATCTTGCCTGTAAGCCAAAATAGAGTCAACATTTTCCATTGAAAGCTCAAAATAACTGAACCAAAAAGAACCCATGTGAAATTTGGTGCTTAAAACATTGTTTTGAGCATGGCATATTTCGTCAGATTTAGTTTGGATAATACAGTAGCTTATTTAATGAAATATTTCTAGAAAGTCAATATATGGCAAATATTTCCAATCAAGAACTCTAAATAATTTCATTAGAACAAAGCATAGAGGATTCATGATGGCGACAAGAAAATAATGGTGCTTTGCAATTTTAGCACTCTCTTGCAGAAAAATATCTTTTCTAAACTCGTTTTGACCGCGAAGAAATGCAGATGAACTATTGGAAGTCATCCAGAGAGAGATCTGGTGGCTCGTGGATTGATTCTAGGGCAATGTTTATGGGATTGTAAACCATGATTTTTGAAATGCGAGCTACTAAGCTCATTGGGAGGGATACACGCAATGGTGCCAAACTACCAAGAGGATTTGATAATACACTTTTCTCTAGCTGATTTGTCAGTGCGTTCTTTGAAGTATTATGAGAGTCCTAGGCTTTGTAGATGGATAGAATTTAAGAAGACAAAGGAATGAACCTAAACCTAAGTGTGTGGGATAATAATGGTTTATCTCAATTTTTTGAGCTACAAAATTGATATAAATTAAGATTATACATAAATCAATTAAGTAATTATTCATTATTAAATTGGTATTTGATATAAATTAATTCATTATTTATTAATGTTAATTTCATTTTATAATTTTATAGTAATTTTTAATAGATTTTTGTTAAAGATAATTATTTGAGCTATTATTGTATCAAGATTTTTGTTGTGTCTTTTATTATTATATTTTAATCCACTTTAAACATGCTCAAAATATGTTTTCATCTTCATTTGTGGAGATTATCTACTTGCATATTCAAAAAGTTTTGATGTAGTTTTTGCCTTAAAAAATGACTATCGTGATTGTGATGGTGAAAAATTATTCTATAAATAGTGTTAAGGGTTATCTAGAATAAATGAGAAATTCCTTTGAATCTATAAGACTAATATTTGAGAGAATAGATATATATTCCCTAATTATCACATAAGAAAGGGATTAATCTTGCATTTAGTGCTTTATCTCTGTGGAGTTTTGCTAAACAAAGGGAATACCTCCTCTTGTGTGACATTGATTGTCCCTCCCTCTTACAGGATTGCAAAGCATTAAGAATTGAATCTTCTTTATTTTAAAGATGTAGTCTTGTCAAATATACCAAAAACATAGTAGGATTCTTTCATTATTGACAAAATCAAGTACATGTGCAAGGGAAGTATTCATCTATGGATGGTTAACAAGTTCATTAATAACTACGAGAAAATGCTTCAAACTATGTATTTAATGATCTCTAGTCATCATCTAAAGAGTTCAAGAATCAAATCAATTCCAACCTAAGTTCTAAGTATATGGTAAACCTATAATCTAGAGGTTCCATTATTGTAAAATTTCACAACTATGGAAGTTGTGGTAAGGTCTCGAAGGAGGGACTTTCTTTCTGGGGAAAAACTAACTTTTTTTCAAAAGATAGTTTCTATAATTGAATCCATCTTCAATGTCCATTTCTTCAGCCCAACTTTGGATTTGAATATTGAATCTCCCCCTACTTATTTTGGGATGAGATGATCTTTCAAAAGCCAACATAAATATATTGGGGACTTCCAACAATACACAAACCAAGCAAGGAAGGGTATACACAGATGTGTTAGAATTTGCATTGAAGTTGACTTGAGCAAAGGTATAACAATGCATATTTAATTAAATATTGGTTATTTTAATAACCATGTCCATTAGATGAATACCTGTTAAAGATTTCGACACTCCTGCAACTAAACCTAGATGTACCACTCCATGAACACCCTCAAGGGGGGATTGACCCGCCGAGCCTTCGGCCCCTTCGTATTCGGTAGACTCCCTCCTGCGCCCGCTGTCACCTCATCAGGCTCTCGATCCAGGGACAAAGGCAAAGCTCCAGCAGCAAACTACACCTTGAAAGCCAACAGATCTTCGGCTGAGAGAAGCGTCCCCAGCCAAAATGGGACAATAGGCTCATCCTCCTGCAAACCATTATCGAAGGAAACACCCTCATTAATCATCAAAGACCCCTGGATTGAAGTATACAAAGATCACATGTGAAGACATGCCCTAATCTATCGTTTCATGGGAGTGAGACTCAATGAAAAAGCTCTTTGCTAGTGGATAAACCAGAAACGGAAGCCCAAAGGGAACTATGAACTATAGTTAGGAACAAGGAATTTTTTTCACGGTCATCTTTTCCCATAGGGAAGATAGAGATCACACTTTCGAAGGAGGCCCATACTTGTACAACTCGACAGGACTCTACATAACGTACTCGAAGCCCAACTTTGTTCCAGAGCGGGAAGATTTCAAAAAAGTTCCAGGCTGGCTAAGACTCTACTCCTTACCAGTGGATTATTGAATTAAGAGGATCCTGGAAGCCATTGGGAACAAGCCAGGCATCTTCGTCAAAACTTCAGATCTCACATCTTAAGGTAAATACACTGCCTATGCCAGAATTTGCGTTTATATGGATGTCTCAGGACCCCTCCTAGGTCATATTGCTCTGATCCACAAAGGAATTCATTGGAGGCAGTCCATCGACTATGAAAATATCCCTTATATATGTAGGAAATGCAGACAACATGGACACATTAGTCATGGGTGCCCCCTGAATCAACCCCCACCTCATCCTTAAGCAGACAATGCGGACAACCCATCCCCATATTACATCCCTATTACTAGGAAAAATAAAAAGCAGAAAGGGAAAAATCCTCTGAAACACTCCTCTAACCCAATCCCCACCCAACTGAATAGCTTTGAAGTTCTAGGCAACCTTGATCTAATCGAAAACCCTCTGGAATCCCATGCCCATCTGACTCAAGATCCACCCAGGTAGTCTCAACCATCAAACACTTCAATCATCTCCATTCCAAACCCTGACCATCCCCAAACCGAGACATAGCCTCAAATCCCATAGCCCAACCCCGGTCACAGTGATACAAGCCACCATCCTCTACATACCCCTCCCTACATAGAAACTCATCTAGATCACACGCCCTCAACTACTCCAATCAATCCAGTGGAAGAAATCTTAGGTGACCTGGATCTCCAAGAGGTCAATGAGTAATGGTCCAAACAGGGAGTGAATGCCATTCCCCAGGAACACTTGGAGAAAATCGAAATGGCATTCCTGCAGTTAGAATATCTCAACCATAATACAGCCAAAAAGCAATGGGGAGAGAGTAGCCAAACAAGCATCCAAGCCAACCTAGACCTAGACCAATACAAGCCGAAAGGTCTAGGAAAAAAACATGGGAGCAAATCGACAAAGCAACAAATACAAGAACTCGGCAGGTGCCTAATCAATGAAGGAAAAATAAGGGCTCTGGTCCTATCCACATCGAAGGTTTCTCAATGAAGATAATAACATGGAATATCAGAGGGATAAATGGCACCTCCAAAAGATGAATCCTCAAAAACCGTCTTTCACGCAATCTCCAGACCTTGTCTTACTACAAGAATCAAAATGCTCATCAAACAGCATAGAGATGCTTAAGAAACTCTTTGCAAAAGTATTTCAATGCACAAGCACAGAAGCCATTGGGCAAGCAGGAGGGTTGCTAATGTTTTGGAAAAAAAACAATCTTTTTATGCAGAATGCTATGTCCACTAAGAATTCGATATCAGTCATCTTCAACATGCCAGACTCAAAACGAACGATATGCATCACCAATGTGTATGGACCTTAGCGAATTCAGGAGAAGTTCAAGATGCTGGAAGACTTGAATGAAATCAGACAACACCATGGTGCCAACCACTGGATCCTAGGTGGTGATTTCAACATGATCACCAACCTAGTGGAATAGAAAGGAGGCCTAAGAAGACTGGATAAAGATGTGGAAGCTTTCAGTACCTTCATAGCTACATCTAAACTCATTGTTGTTCCCACAGTCAATGGACTACACACTTGGAACAATAAGCATGGGGGAATAGGCAAGTTGCATCAAGGCTTGACAGGTTCCTCATATCGGAATCCATCATGCTCCAGAATCTAGACATGGAAGCCAACATTCCGCCCATTGGGGGATTAGATCACTGGCTAGTACAGATGCACTTTACCAATATGAACACGTCTCAAAACTGGCCTTTTAGGTTCGAAAGCTTCTGGATAGATCACCCAACTTTCATGCAAAGTATACAAAGCTGGTGGACCCAAACCTCTGTAAAGAGCGACAACATTATGTACATCTTTCAGCAAAAGCTCAAGATCATCAAGGCTAAGCTCAAATGATAGAACAAGAACACATTTGGTAACATTTTTCAAGCCAAAAAAGAGCTCGAGGAAAAAATGGCGGGCCTCCAACAAACAATGATCAAGGACAGGCCTAACAAGGACAGGTTAGCTCAGGAATCAAACCTCCAAAAGTAATGGGAAGATAGGCTAAGACAAGAAGAGCTGTTATGGAAACAAAAAGCAAGGGTGTAGTGGCTAAAGTATGGGGAACAAAACACAAGCTTCTTCCATAAATCAACCATTCAGCATAGAGCCAACAACTGTATTCTATCCCTCAAAAAAGATGATGGTGCTAAGGTCTCAACAAGAGAGCAAATAGGATCTGAACTAAACTTATACTTCAGGTCACTTCTCACTGAGCCCAATCAAGATAGAACCCAAGCTATCAACAAAGTCATTAGTTCTATTCTCCCCTTAGTTATGGAGGAGCAAAACTCCCTTCCCTTAAGAGAGTTCACTGAGCAGGATATTGAAGAATTCGTCTTCACCATGGTCACTCACAAAGCCCCTCGACCAGATGACTCTACAATTGAATTCTTCAAAGCTTGTTGGAACGTTATGAAAGCTGACCTTTTCAATTTGATAAAGAACTTCCACAGAACCAAGCGAGTGCTTCCAGCCATCAATGTTACCTTCCTCACCCTCATCCCCAAAATCTGATCATGCTGACTCCCCTGACAAATTCAGACCCATATCCCTTTGCAACGTCATCTATAAAATCCTCTCAAAACTGATGGCTAATAGACTCAAACGTATCCTTCCCTCAATCATTTCTCAAGAACAGTCTGGATGTGTTGAAGGAAGACAGATAACTGACAGCATCATTCTCAATCAAGAAGTGCTACATTCTATCAAAACTCAAAAGATCCCTGGCATGCTCATTCAACTTGACCTCTCCAAGGCCTTTGACAAAATCAGCTGGACATACATCAGAGAAATCCTCCAGGCTTTTGGCTTCAGTCAGATCTAGATAAAATGGATAATGGAAATAGTCTCAGGAGCATTCTTCTCAATCATCCTGAATGGAGGCCCCTTACAACCATTCCTCCCATCTAGAGCAGGGAAAATTTTAAGAACCCCCCCTAAATTTGTAAGTATAATAAATGGG
The DNA here is from genome assembly GCA_000404065.3 of Pinus taeda. Classification (NCBI taxonomy): domain Eukaryota; kingdom Viridiplantae; phylum Streptophyta; class Pinopsida; order Pinales; family Pinaceae; genus Pinus; species Pinus taeda. The sequence goes on along the minus strand of APFE030565315.1, from coordinate 180,988 downwards.
CGAATCTCCATGGTATATAGGAAAAATGGAAGGCGATTTTATCAATAAATATAATATGTAGATATAATTTTGGCGAATCTCTCACCATGCATGGCGATATTCTTATCATCATAAAATCTTGTAAGATCTTGTATTACCATGGGTTATCATAACCTGGAGCCTTAAAATTACTAATTAGTAATTTATAAAATTAATCATTAATAGTGATTTGTATTTTATTTTTTAATTTTAACCAAGCTAAAATGTTTAACATACATTAAATTACAACATCCATTTTTACTTTGATCCACCAAGCCCTGAGAGGGATCAAATATTTTTTCACTCTATGCTAGTTTGCATATCACTATATTTGATACCTCTCGAGGGTTAGTAGATCTAGAGTAAAGATGGATCTATGCTGGTTTAATTCCCTCATTTAAATAGGCTACATTCCAGGTGAATACCATGGCTCAATACCATGTGCCATTTTGGTGAATACCATGGGTCATTACCATGTGCCATTTTTATTTTTATTAATACTAATATTAGGGTTAATAATGTTTTTTTTGCATGGTATTAATAACAATCTAGTCCATGGTATTTGTCCCATAGTATTTTGCCCATAGGTTTCACTTAAATATAAGGCATTTTTCGAGTGTTCGTAAATATAAGGTGACTTATGGAGTAAATATAAAAAAACGTTTTATTTCTTTAACATACCTCTCATTTATTTATATTTTTATTAATTTACCATACCTCTTTTACAAATATGGTATTTGGCCATAGGATTCACTTAAATAAAACCTCTTTCTTGAGCCTTCATAAATAGAATGAGGGTTATAGACTAAATATAAAAAGAGGTTTTTATTTATTTACCATATGTCTAGTTTATTTATATTTTTATTTATTTACCATACCTTTTGAGTAAGTATAAAAAGATGTTTTATTTATTTCCCATACCTCCACTTTACTTATATTTGTATTTGTTTACACCCTTGCATGTATATAAGGTGACTTATGGAGTAAATATAAAAAATGATTTATTTATTTACCATACCTCTCATTTATTTATATTTTTATTAATTTACGATACCTCTTTTATAAATATGGTATTTGGGCCTTTGGCCCATAGGATTCAGTTAAATAAAACCTATCCTTGAAAATGGACAAATGGATTCACTTAAATAAAACCTATTCTTGAAAATGGTCGTGGAAGGTTGTAACTCCTAATTTCAAGGGCTAAATTTACCTTTTCTACCCTCTCCCTTAAAATAAGGTGGGTTATTTGAGGTGATTTGTAAAAATGTACTATGATACAAAATATTCGCCCACTAAAAATTTAAAACCCCTTAATTTCGCCAAAGGGCGAACATTCGCCCCTAAAATCACCCCTAGTAGTGGATAAAGCAACAATGTTATGTAGCTTTGACATCCAGATAATAGCTCCACCTACAAGAGTAAAGACATACCCTGATGTTGACCTTCTCTTATCCAAATCACCTGCAAAATCAGAATCAACATATCCGCAAACAAATTCACTACTCTTATTGTAAGTGATACAATAACTACTTGTGCCTCTCAATTACCGAAGCACCCATTTCACTGCTAACCAGTGTTCTTTACACGGATTTGCCATATACCTGCTGACAACCCCAACTGCATGTGAAATATCTAGTCCAGTACAAACCATCGCACACATCAAACATCCTACTACATTGGCAGATGGAATTCGAGACATATAATCCTTTTCTTCATCTGTATTAGGACACAAACTTGAAGAAAGCTTAAAATGGGAAGCTAAAGGAACTAACACAGGCTTCACATTATTCGTACCAAATCTCAAAAGTATTTTCTCAATATACTTCTGTTGTGATAGCCATATCTTACCATTGCTCCTATCCCTGAAAATCTCCATGCCCAAAATCTATCTTGCTACTCCTAGATCTTTCATATCAAATGTCCTTGCCATCTGAGCCTTCAACCTGTTGATTTCTTCTATGATTTTTCTTGCTAAAAGCATATCGTCAACATACAATACTAAGATAATGAATATGCCATTTTTAAATTGCTTAAAATAAACACAATGATCATATTCACTTCTAACATATTTATGACTCAACATGAAAGAATCAAACTTCTTATACCACTGCCGAGGCGACTGCTTCAGGCCATATAATGACTTCTTGAGCCTGCAGACAAATTTCTCATTGCGATGCTGAACAAACCCTTCCGGTTGTTCCATATAAATTTCCTCATCTAAGTCTCCATGTAGAAATACAGTCTTAACATCTAATTGCTGCAACTCTAAATCAAGCAAAGCCACTAATGCTAACACAATTCTAATTGAAACAATTTTAACCACTGGTGAAAAAATCTCATGAAAGTAAATGTCGGCTTTTTGAGAAAACCCTTTTGCAACCAGCCTCACTTTGTACCTGTCTTCTGTATCATCCACACCCCGTTTCAGCTTGAAAACCCATTTACACCGCACATTTTTCCTGTCTTTCGAAAGCTCAACCAGATCCCATGTGCCATTCTTACCTAAGGCCATCATTTCGTCCTTCATGGCTTCTTTCCACTTGTCACTTTTCGAACCTTCTATTGCTTCCTGATAGCACAAAGGTTCATCGTCATTAGCAGTAAATGCAACTGAAGTAACATAATCATCATACCTTCTCGGTGGCCGTTTGATTCTTGTCGACCTCCTTAAGGATGTTTCTAGTGCTTCCTCGATTGGCTAACTACCATCTGTAGGAACTTCTTGATGATCGATATCTGAGACATGTTCATGATCTATACTTGAACCCTGTTCATGTTCTAATTCTGAAACCTGTTCATGACTAGTAGCTGAACTATGGTCATCATGACTATCATTAGAAATGCTATCAAACTGAATGTGCTGAAAGTTAGATACATCATCCTGTTTCAATCTATTACCTACATCTAGCTGTATAGGAGAGGATTCATTAAACTTTACATCTCTGTTGATGATGATTTTGTGGGTAGTAGGATCCCACAATATATATCCCTTTGTTCCAACACCATACCCAACAAAGATATACCTTTTAGACTTTGGATCTAATTTAGTTCGCTGATGTTTAGGCACTAAAGCATATGCATCACAACCAAACACTCTGAGTTTAGAATAGTCACAAGGGTGTCCTTTCCATACCTCTTGCGGAATATTGCATCCTATCACCGTCGATGGAGATCGGTTTATCACATAACAAGTTGTTGCCACCGCTTCTGTCCACAACTCCTTTTGCAACCCAGCATTACTCAGCATACTCCTTGCTCTCTCTAGAAGAGTCATGTTCATGCGTTCAGCAACTCCGTTTTGATGAGGAGTATAAACCGTGGTCTTATGTCTCTCGATCCCTGCATCCTTGCAATAGTTTTCAAACTCCTTGGAGGTAAACTCACCACCATTGTCAGTTCTTAAACATTTTATTGTTTTACCAGTGTTTTTTTCTACCAATGCTCTAAACTTCTTGAAAACTGAAAAAACATCAGACTTTCTTTTCAACATGTAGACCCACACCTTCCTAGAAAAGTCATCAATAAACAATACAAAATATGACGAGCCACCATATGAGGTTGTAGGGGTTGGACCCCAGACATCTGAATGGATATATTCGAGTATTCCTTTACTAGTATGTTTGCCTGTTTTAAACTTTTGTTTAATTTGTTTTCCAAACAGACAATGCTACAGAAATCTATCTTTCCAGACTTTAAATTTGGAAATAACTTGCGATCAGCCAAATTTTTTAACCCTCTTTCACTCATATGCCCCAATCTTTGATGCCATAAGTGAATGGAACTACTGTCATGTTCAGACACCGTAGACACATGATCTGACCCTGTACTTTTTTCTAACTGAAATAGATTTCCTACCTTCTTAGCTTTCATAACTAGTAAAATACCTTTGTAAATTTTCATTACTCCACCTTGAATTATAGTTTTATATCCATTTGAATCATGTGCTCCTAATGAAATCAAAATTTTCCTTAAATCTGGTACATGCTTCACATCAGTTAATATTCTAGTTGTCCCATCAAACATTTGCAGTTGTATACTCCCAATCCCGACAATATTACATGTTACATCATTACCCATGTACACAACTTCATCATTAATTGATTTATATGTCTTAAACCATTCTTTATGGATACACATGTGGTTTGATGCACCGGAATCTAACAGGTAATGTTGACCATGATTTGACACATTAACTGATAATACTTCATCACTCACACCTGAACCAGATGTCGAACCTGTATCTGTCGTATTTGCCTCCTTCTTCTCTGTCGAAGAATCTGCTTTAGAAGTTTGTTGCTGTTGCTTCTAGCAGTCCTTCTTTAAATGCCCTGATTTGCCACAAAACCAACACTTTAGCTTACTCTTCTTCCCTTTCGACTTTGAACGTGAGTCGCTCGGCCTCCTGGAGCGTCCTTCTTTCAAACGACCTCTAACCATCATAGCTTCTGATGTAGAGGTTTCAGAATGCGACCTTCTCCTTGTTTCTTCTGATAATAAGGATGCAACTACATCATCAAACTCAATAGTTTCTGATTAGCTAAGACTTATAGAAGTAACAAAATGGTCCCATGACTCGGACAACGAGCACAATAAAGTAATAACTTTATCCTCAGATTGAATTTTTACTTCTATACTTTGTAATTGCATAAGGAGAGTATTAAAAGCATTTAAATGATCAACAATTGATGTACCTTCCTTCATTCCCAAACTGTACAACTGTCGCTTCAGGAGAATCCTATTGGTTAAGGATTTGGTCATGTACAGTTTCTCTAGTTTCATCCACAAACCGACAGTTGTTGTCTCCGACACGATATTAAACAGGACATCATCAGCTAGACACAGTCGAATAGCACTTATCGCTCTTTCATCCACCTCGGCCCACTCATTATCTATGACGTTGTAAGGCTATTTGCATTTGCACAACAACGCCTTTGCCACACCATGTTGGACAAGAAAATCATACATCTTCACCTTCCAGATCTCGAAATTATTTTTACCATTAAACTTCTCAATTTCAAACCGGGCACTCTGAGTTTTCGCCATTTTGTATCAGCCAAAAAACCACAATAATCTCCAAAACCAACTATTAAATACTAGCAATTAATGTATATAAATAACTGCCTATGCCTTATATCCTTTTCTTTAAAAAAAAACACTTTTTGCTGTGCAAAATTACAGTACAAAACTGAGTATCAAATTGTACCAACAGACTTGGCGCGTTGGTGCTATCACCACTACAGCAAATCGGCGCTGGCAGCCAAAAAATGTTGTAAGTATAAACCAAGGAAAAAACACGTTGTACGTTTCAAACCTTATCGTGCCTTTCTGTTTTTGGCGCTACTATCTTCCCAAAAATCCCGCGCCAATCCCAAAACAAAACCACACGCACCAGCACCATGCATTACACACATTACACACACCCTTCACTCACTCCGCATTGGGCAGCTTCACGCATGGTATTTAGGAATCACGCAGTGTTGTCACTTATGGTTTTAATCCTCCCACGCAGTAGGTTCAATGCTCAGTGACGATATGGATTAACACAAAAAATACCAACATATGCAGCGCTAAAAAAAAAAGGCCAACAATGTATACCTCCATGCAGGTGCTGGTAATACCTCCACGCAGGCACTGGTAATACCTCCATGCAAGCTTAGCAATCAGTAAATGGCAAGAATGTAGGCACCTCAACTCTTGAAGCATTAGATTAATACGCCTCCATGAGATTTAGACAGTGGCCGATATTCTTCGTTCCACAATTCGAACTTAGGATCAACTTTGTAGTCACGTGGTTGCAGGTTTAACAGGAAAAACAGAAACCTTACAAAGATCTCTCTTATCATCCAGTCAGGGTTCCATCTACTTGACCATCTCCAGTGTTGACACCAAAATTCCAAAGATAGAACCCTTTATTTGTCCCATCTCGGCTCCACACAGATTTCAACAACAAATACAGTCTACGCTTAGCAGCAGATCGATTGTTGCAGACACAGTGGTAGGAATTATGGGCAGAGCTGCTAAAGTTATCTTTACTTATCACAACATTGGGAGCCGATCAATTGTGGTCAATGCCTCAAGTGCCCAACACATAACCATATATGTGTTCTGGTAAACTATAATAACATGTGAAGTGTCAAAATCTCCGACTCCACCTCTAGCAGACGTGCGACGCCTGTTTCAATACCGCCTGGTCCAACGCGCAGGCAACAGTTCCAACCTCCAGCAGATTTGGACCCTCCACTCCTATGCTGCGCCACTTCTCCAACTTGCTCTGGTAACACTTGTTAGAGCCAAGATGCACAGCAAACAAAATAATATACACAACTATTAAATCATGCACAGTAGACACAGAAGATTAATGTGGTTCACCCAACCAATCTAGGCTACGTCCACCAAACATAGGCATCGGCAATCTTTATTATCAAATAGGAGATTACAAAAATTAATCAATTCCTCACAAACTCTCTCTCAAAACAATCCGTATGAATACTTGTTTTATAGCTAGGAGAATCTAACTGCCTCATAAATCCTCTCACATCAAATATAGGATGCATTAACTCTCTCCCAACAGCTTGGAGCTAATCTAGCAACAAATTCCTATTGTTGTCACCTACTGAGATTTTTGCCTATTTTATTCAAAACAGAAAATCTCAAGTATGTTCTTCTTCTAACTAGGTTCACGATAGAAAAATATAATACCTTAAGGGATAATAAAATCTCATTATCTCTATTTCTGAAATGAATTAGTTCCATCTTGTATACCCAATGTTTATCCATTGGTTAGAAATATAAACTTGATAAAAGTTAGGTCAATATAATAATCATTATCTTACTATATTCCTTTATCCTTTGAATGAGAGTGAGTCTATGTCAACATAAATCATGTATTCCTTTATCCTTTGAATGAGTGAGTCTGTGTCAACATAAATCATGCTTTATAGGCCAAATACATTCCTTATCATAAGAAGTTCTAATGGTACTTAGAAAGATAGAGTAAAACCTCCGTGAATTAATAAGAAAAGGTTTCCATTTTCAGTCATTCAGTACTTTTCCACAAAAAAATCCCAATAACTTCTACAATCATGGATGAATTTGTTAGTCATTTATGCTTCTACATAATTTAGTATTAATAATTAATCGCACAAATCTAATTTCATGCAACCATATAAGCATTCTTAAATCTTTATATTGTGATCAACATTAATTCTATATTATTTACTATGTCACTGTTCTCACCATTAAATTTCCTTCTATATTTGTTTCTATATACATGCATCATAGGCAAATAACCTCATCATAAAAGAGAATAGATAACTCTTCATGCATAATGCTAACGGATGTATACGGAGCACAACCGTTCATCATCACTTTTGACCCTTTTTCCTTCCATAGGCACGTATATTATTTGTGAACAAAATGAAACCATATGAAATGATAGTTGGGATATGCATGCAATCTATAATAAATACCATCAGTTGTCGATACACTTCATTTCTTTTATTTTGTCAATGCATACTATAAAACAATAATCAACTAGAAGACATAACCATACTCTCATATAACCGTGATAACCAGCTATAGGAATTTAACATAGTTAAATGTATCTATTCTCAATGTTCTTTACTAGTTCCTCCAAGCTCAAACCTCTTTCCTTCGACAACCAATTACTTCTTTGATTCCTAAGTGCTTTGTTTTATATCTTGTTTCCAAAAAATATCTTTTTAGCCAAGTCCTGCATTAAGGTTTGCCCACTTTTTTTAGCAAAGTCCTGCATTAATGTTTGCTTACTTTTTTCTTAAGTCTTTTGTCTTATTTTTTTTCAAAAACATATTTTTTTATTTTCCTTTAAAGTACAACTTTCTCTTTTAGTGTATTTTATAATAACTCACTTATTATTTCTCCCCAACTAAGTGATTAACATAATATTTCTCTTCCATATGTTAATATTTCTAATTAGTTTATCTTAGGGATTTTTAGGAGAATTTTTTAGAGAAAGTCAATGATATGAACTTAACCACCAACAACATTTTCTCATTTTCTCAGTTGGCAAAATGTCTTCTAAAACTCTAATGTTATTTCCTAAATATTCCAAACAATTTATTTATTAATGTAAACAATAATAAAATATTTACAACATTTCATAAATGCAATCACAATTTTCATAGTGATTCAATCTAATAATAATTCATTATCTAAAAATAATACAGGTTTAAAAAAAACATAAAAATATTACAATATAGATTGGGCATAAATTGTGCATTAGAATTAAACCTCATTCTTTTAAATAATACCATTCTTAGATTTACCAAATTAACATTCATTCCTCATTGCATGGATCTGTTAGAATTCTTTGTTCACTTGATTGATATTTCACCCACTTATATCAATATGGGTGACCAAAATATTTAGAGACATTTGTCTAAAAAGGGCATAGGTTGTGATAATACTACAATGGTCGAGAAGAACTAAAATCAAACCAGGAGTACATACATTTACCAACTTGCTTGGTGAAATGCCCTTCGTTAAATAATTTATGAGTGTTGCATCTTTGTCACGGAACGAGAGACCCTTTTTCATATCTTTATTTTAGAGGACAAAGGGCTGTCTTGCCCTTGGCCTAGGAAATTTTTATTTTTTCTGTAAATAGTTATTAATATATATAATGTTATCAATCGATTAATGAGCGCAGGCAGTTGGATTTAAGAAAGTATAAAATTTAATAAGTTGTATATGCTGCTTCCGCTCATTAATGCATTGATAGCTCATTAATAGATTGATAAAATTGTATATATTGGTTACCCTTGACAATTTCCTTTGGAGCTTGGCAATGGACTCTCCAATCACTGGTAAATTCACAATGCCCAGAGCTCATCTTGGCTTTCCACGCGGTTCTAGGATTAGAATTTTAAAAGAAATCGACCACATTGTTTTCACATCCACGCAACTGGTTTTTGGTTTTTACAGTTTCAAGAAAAGAACTTGACGATTTTGTAAAATTTTAAAGATGAAAAAGCAATTTGCAGGTAAAATTCCGTCCGTCCATCCTGCCCGGCTCCTTGGAGTTTTTAAAAGACGACGAGAGAAGAGATTGGCCGGCGATTCTTCGTTTTTCTTATCGATCATATGCATGTGGACATCAACATCTGACCAACCGGTTGAATAGATTCCGTAGGATTGTTATCCGTTTTCAAAGTCGATGATATAAATGTTTTGGTGCTTACTGATGTCCAGTGATTTTACTCAACTGATCCTTCGAACACATAATATGACACGGAGTGTACCAAAGTTCATTAAAGTTATAGTTGCGAGATATACATCAAACACCGCCAGACCTGTACTTCCTCATCCGGCCCCAGAAACGTTGTCAGCGAAACAATAGCGTCCATCCAAGCACCACATGCATTGAGCTGTTGAACATCCATGAAGTCATTTCGTCGTAAGTGATAAATCAATGGCCTTCCTCCCATTGGGTCTTGAAATCCGGACCAATATATGTTCATGATACCGACAAATGATACCGGCTAAAACGTGCAGAGACAGCTGATTCAAATCGATACGTATATTCATTATAAAAATATTTAAAATTGATGTGTTACTAATTTTGAACCAATCAAGTTTTGTATTTTGGACACTTAAGTGTACATACCCTCATTTTCTCCAAATTCCAACATGGTTGCTAACAACATATAAAAGTGAGATGCAAATTCGAAATTTCAATGGGAACAAAACAAATTAATGTTCTGTGGTATCATAACATCATCATGTGTCACCGATGACTCGGAATTAAAAGAGATGAGAAAGCATTAATATTGAAATTTTGGTCACAAATTGTTAAATTCTAAAGTTATTTTTAAAAATAATTATTTTAAATTATTAGAAATAGTTATTTTAAATTAAATGAATAATTTAAAATGTTAGTTATTTGTTTTTATTTTTATAATGTTAGTAAAGTTTTATCTATACTCATTTTTATTCTATTGAAATAATTATCAATATTTAATAATTATGAATATTCAGTGTAATTATAATATTTTTATTTATATCATGCCAATATTATTTTGATAATATGGTATTAGTTTTATAATATACATTTGATACATGTTTTAAGTTGTAATAGTGTTTGGGAACGTTTTAATTGGTTGTTATAGTTTATTTTTTTGGTTAATTAAATATAGTAGTTAAAAGGTTACAATTTATAGTCACTTCTAGTATGTATAACAAATAATATTGTGTCAAATAATGTATAGAGTAAATGACTATTAATAATTGGACATTTGAGGTGGACTCGAGTTTGAAGAACTAGAAGAGCATCTATGAATTCATGCCCACATCCCATTTGATCCTTTAGTGAACACATTTCTTCCCGTAGGAGGAGGAGATGCGAACATTCAAACCTTTATCACTATCGCAAAGGGATGTGTCATTACACAAAGAATTCATATATTCATCCATAGCTTTGCCCACGAATTATTCCATCCATGGCCTAGACTTCGATTAGGAGTATCCGCAAACTATAACACAAATGGACAACTTGGGGCAATTATTGTCTCAGCAGAGATCTGCCATATAAGTACAGGCTAAAACCATGGGTAATTACCCTCTACTCACATAAACGGTCTATCTCTCTCACAAATTCTTTGTATGGAATGACATTATAAAATATTTTCCCTCACTCTGGATAGTGTTAACTTGGTGAACATAATGGACTATGATTTCCACATTCTTAGGATGTCATCTAAGAGCGGAGCTCTGATGTCCCTCTTTGATCATGACTCTAAAAGCAGCACCAACTTCAGAGCCCAGTCATACTTGGACACCAACTTGTCTTCTAGGAATGTGGGCATGGAAATTCCCCTCTATGGGCACTAATAGAGCCTCCAGACTACCAATAGTACTCCCATGATCATGATTTACACTATCTATCATATATCTATAGAATTTGCCTCTATGGCCATCATAAATGGGCGCCGATAGTACCTTTCAAATGGTTTATTCCATAGTTGTAGGATAGATAGTGTAAATCATTTGCATAGTTAAATATTTTTGTATAGATTAAATGGTAGCTAAGATGTATTTATGGTCCAAACCCTAGTTTCTTGTGCCCAAATTTCACAAGCTCTACATAATTTGTATTATTGTATCGATGTGGGTTGATACTAGAGCTAGAGTTAATCATAAAAGTGACAAAAGTGTAATGTCATTTGGGATGATAATGTGGGATATGGTTACAAATATTTGGAACAAAATATGGTAGTGCAATTCCATGGTATAGAAGTGATGCACGTGAGCTTGGGTTAAGGATAGGGTTGACATGATGGATAGGATTGTAATTGCATGGAAAAACATCTAAATCTAGTTGATGGAGATAGCTAGTACTTGAAAATAAAATGTAACATAATACTTAGTTAACCCAATATTGTTGAATGTCACAATTGAATTTAGCAATTGCTCCCATGAGGAATGCATTTTATGAAATATTGTTTGTGATGTAGTTATTTATGATTGTAAGTTTTTTCTAGTAAAAACGTTTTGGAGTACGCAATCTCCCACAATGTTTGACCTACCTTAGGGGTGGGGGAGGTCACTAATGCATTTCATATCTTAGACTTGGGTTGTGCAATTGGATTAACATTCTGCTTGTAGATGATACATTACCAGATTTGTCCAATTAACATTCATTCACCATTCAATGGATGTCCTAAAATTCCATGTTTACCTTGCTGGTATTACATCCAATGATATCAAAACATGGTTCACGGCATTATCTCCGTGCCAAATAAATGATATGATCACAAGGATTGAAAATAGTAGAAATGCCTAATCAGGATAAGCCCCCCATAGTTAGATCTTACTCTTCATCAATTGTGTGAGGTTGTAGGAGAAAATATTACTTAAAATGTTCTATTCAATGTTGCACCGATTTGTTGAGTCAATTAACCTTCCCTATTATGATATGCAATCCCCTTATTTTAAGAAATATGTGAGAAACACTACTAAGTTCACATTTGCTTTTTCGATAAATAAAATTTCTCATTTAGGTCATTTATGTTATTTGATCATTTTGAATTTTACCATATATGTATGTTTATGTGTAGTGGAGTCAACTTATGTGTAATTGAAATGACTTTTATTATTTTCAATGTGTAACTATATTATTATTGTTATTATTATTTTATGTTATGTTATATGCATGCATGACCATATCTCATTTACAGTAGGTTATACAGTGCAACTTAATGCAATGATCAACCTACATCCATATTAAATCTTGATTTATCAACAACCAATCAAGACCAAAGATTTTAAAGTCTATTTTATGTTAATTTTTTTACTTTCATGTCATCTATTAACTCCTTCGTTTAAAACAAAATGTATACAATAACAAATTGATCACTTTGGTTTAATTTTTGTAAATGTTACCACATATGTATGTATCTAGTTACTCGTCTTTATTTAATTTAGTTTGTGCTAGTTATTATGGAGGCTATTTTCATTCTTCTAGCTTTTCAATTCATTTGTTGGTTTGTGACAATCCATCCATATTGATTCTCCAACACCTTGTTACTCTTTATGGAATAAATATTTCTATTTAATCTAAATGTGCTTAATACAATACAATAAATAAAAGCAATGTTTATTTATTCTACATTTTTATTTTTCTGCCATAATTTAATTATACAATTTTTTATGCTATTGTAATTCAATTTTATTGCATTGACAAAATTGGAGAAAAAAAATAAGAAATATAAAAATGTGAATCATTTAAATTAAGATACAAATAATATTTTTAATATTTTTTATTTTTAAATTTTGGCTAAACCACATACTCATGATGCCCAATAGATCACCTTGATCTAGACTGGGATTCATTCATCAAAAGACTTCACATCAAGGAGTGTCTTAAATGAACACCCAATTACCATTTATCCAAAATCCAAAAACAAATTTTATATTTTGATTATATTATATATTTATTATAATTAAATGCATACAAAATTTTATATAATATTAAATGAATAAATTTTAACTTTCAGTTTAGAAAATATATTAGAAAATCAACTTAAAATTTTATTATTATTTTTAAATTGAAAAGACAAATCCTCAAAGTGAATTATTAAGATTCACATCCTTATACACCCATCCAAAAAAATCATTACATATTTAACGGTTGTTTTTCTGAATTTCATTCCTCTTATCCCTAATAATTTCGAAGTGGACTAATTTTAACAAATATATACTAATTTCAAAGTAAAATCAATATCACTTTACTATTATTTTGGCATTCCCGTAATTAAAAACAATTAGTGTTATATTGCATTCCAATGATCAAATACGATGAGAATTGTAGACCTGCGTTTCAAGTTTTGAACCTGGCATTCTTCATATCCTTTAGTACTATAGGCTCGCATGCCAATTGCCGTTCTTTGCGAGTTTTTGAGCTCAACTGGGCATGTGGATGTCAATATCCGACCAACCTTTTGATTTGATTCCGTATGATTGTTATCCATTTTCAAATTCGATGATACTTATGTCTTGGTGCTTATTGATGCCCAGCGATTCCACCGATCATTCAAGCACTTAATAGTTCATTGCAGTTATGGTTGAGAGTGACAAATCAAACACAGCCAAACCTGTACTTTTTCCTCCACCCTTAGAAACGATGCCGACGAAACAATAGCGTCCATCCAAGCACCAACATGCATTGAGTGGTTGAACACTCGTTAAGTCATTGCAGTTGGAAGTCAGAAATCAAACGAAGCCGGCCTTTAATTACATCCAATGCCAAAGCAACAATACTCTCCGTCCTATTGAGTCTTCCAATCTGGACACATTCTCTATATATCAGTACCGACTACGATGTACAGAGGCATGTGATTCAAATACCTTTTAAAGAAAATAATACATAACTTTTAAAGATGCCCGAATAAATATATTCATTATAAAAATATTTAAAATAGATATTTTATTAGTTTTCAACCAATCATGCTTTGCCTTTTGGATACTTAGGTCCTCTATAACTTCATTTTCCCCAAATTCGATCCTATATTTTTTGGGTAAGTAGATGTAAATGATTTCTATTATTAATAAACAGTGTTTTACAGTGAGAGATATAGTTTTTGACATCTCAAAAATACTATTTTGGGAGCGCAAGATTGGGAAAGCAAATTAAACATCATATCTAATAGGATGGAACTGTGTTACAAGAGAGGAAAAAAGTATAAGTCCAAGAAATTCACATTATAAGAGATCCATAGTGTTATACAAAGAGCATACTGATGTAACAAGAAAGTGCTCAAGGAGAAGACCAGAAAAGCATGCACCTTTAAAAAAAAAAACCATTCAAAAGTTTGCTTTGGAGGCTAAAAAACAACAGATGCCACCGCTTTGCAAAAAAAAAGACCAAAGTTCATGCCATATGTTGAAAACAATAATATTGTCTATCATATAGAAAAAATGAAAATACGAGAAAGCATGTTGTAACATCTTGTAGGTAAGGAAGTCCGCCGGACTTCCCGGGAACCTCCCTGCACAACGAAAAGTTGCGAGAGAAAACACCAAGAGCACCTCCAAGAGATCTAGAAAAGCGATAATGTAGCTCAAGGTAGTAAAAATATTGAACCATCAAAGCCCACATCAATTCTATATAATAATTGGAGAAAGAGGAGAGGTATTAGCAAGTGGAGAGGTATCGGTTGGTGGAGCGTTGATGACTACAAGCGGATCATTGTGCTCCTCTGACTCAGAGTCGGAGACCACATATCTTTTGACCCTACTCAAACATGACACTTTATCACCTAGGAGGAAACGTACATTCCATAGAAGTTTTTTAATACCATCTTTTCCTGCAAAAAGTTTATAATTGTCCTCTTGCTTATCTCTTAGAGGCATACGGAAGAGAGTATCCAATTGTTGGTGCCCAGGAAGAGAATGTAGGAAATGTAATCATGTTTTTTGGATTTCCCTAGACCAGGAATCAATTTGAGACAAAATTTCCCCATTCCACGATAAGAGAAGTAAGGATGGTCACCAATCTCCTTTGATTGAAGGTGAAGAATTTCCCTCTAAACATCTAGAGGGACCAAATGAAAATAAGTTACAACTAAATCCCCAACCAAACAATCTTCGATGATGAGGGGTAGAGCTACTCATGCCACCTCTACCACTTTGCACTCTTTGTCAATGAGGCATAGTTATAGACAGAAATGAGTAGTCCACACAACCATGGGAAAAATAATGACCAATAGAATAAAGAAAAGAGAAAACCCTAGATTATTTAAACCTCGATTAGAGCACAAGTAGGTTGTTCCTGGACTCCACAATTGGAACCCAAGGATTGTAAGTGATGAACAAACCGCATAAACTATAGTCATAGACCCCTCAAAACCCCACAAGGCATACTCAAAACAGATAGAAAACAACTGCCCTATGAGGTTAAAAGCCCACATCAAGGTAAGATAGACCACAAACTCGACGCCTGAAATATGTAATGGTATGAAAGAAAAATAGTTACCCCTGAAACTTGTGACATGCCAATTTCCCAACATAGAATGAGGCCAAAATTTATAGATACAAGAGGCATGAAAAATCAAAATCCTAAATTACACTACTAATCTAAAAGGTAAACTAATGTCACTAAAACTATACAGATAAATGGCAAGGATACCATATACCACAAACCAACACATGATATTTAAATGAGATATCTGCGAAATCAGTTCCTTGGAGTGCCGAGGTTGGTAGAAAAAACACTAATTCGAAGACTCACCCACTCGTTGTATTGTACAAAAATAAAATGAATTTTTTGACATAATTCAGCTCCTAAAACTTAAAGGAATTACTTGAATAGATGTTGTATTTCCACTAGAACATAAATGAATATCAAATTTTCCAAAGGAAGGATCCATGTGGCTGAGAAACATAAGTAGCAAGGTGAGGAAGCCTCCTCCAAACCAACCCATATAACATCGTACCTTCGCCACCTTTCAGTTAACTCGATGCATTTATAATGAGAGGACATGAGTTAATGATCCCTAGCAAGAGAATGGTTTTTTTGACACGTCACAAATAGGAAGAGACAAGTGTTAATCCTGACAGATATTTTGAAAAAAATATTCCTCACATGGCTCATATCACTATGAATGAACACACATAAACCATGGTCAAGTTCACCAAAGGAAGGAGCCAACCCACCTAGACATACATGGCTCATTGCATGGAGAAAACATAATTCATGGTGTGAGGAATAACATCGTACCTTTATCATCCTTCAATTACCCTCATGCATTTATAACGAGGGGACATGAGTTCATGTTGGTAACCCAAAGCAACAAAAGGATTTCTATGACATGATAGGAAAAGGAAGGGACAAGTGTTGAGTGTGGCACACATTTTTAAATATACATTTTGCTCTTAGCTCACACCGCTATCAGTGACTCCTAAATCATATCAAAGGGAGATGCAAATTAGAAATTTCAATATGAATAAAAAAAATTAGATGTTTCCTCATGATGTGGTCATCATAACATCATGTTGTGTCACCCATGACCCAAAATTAAAAGAAATTTGGGAAAAAAATTGCATCTCTCTGATCCCATGGTAGATCCTAATGAATTTGTAGTGGTTATCTCTCTCTATATATACAATGTGTATTTTTTTATTCTTTAAATTTTATTTTGGAATGTTATATAGTGTACATAAGCTTGTAAATCCAAAAAACTTTGTTGGATTTCTAGGAAACAAAACATATACCTAAAAAAAAAAAATGTAATATAATGAAACTACTTCAATAATTTTAACCAATAAAACATTTTTTTCCAATTTCATTATGTGGTATAGCATAGATACATTGTATCTATGGACTACATTGTCCACATTAAAATTATTTTTTTCTTATTAATATAATTTTAAGCATACATAAGCGTTACTCAATCTTTCATATAAATACTGTATTGATGACACAGATGATTTTTAAATATCATATATTAAATTTTATATTAAGTAGTTGATATTTTTTATTTTCTTTTTGAAATTCAATTACTTTTATTATTGGGAAATTGAAATATTTTATTATATAAAATTTTAAAAAAATTTCTTTAATATCCCATCTTAACACACACACACATACACACACATAAATCAACATAAATTAGTTAATATAAATTTTCAAAAGAATTTATTTACACCCATGTTCAAAAAAAACATATACTCACTCTTTTTTTTCACTTAATTACTCTATCTCTTTTTATAATTGACATGAAATTATAATTATGTAATGTTATATCAAATATATTTTGGTTGGAATGAATGAATATTGAGATGCTTTTAATTAAATAATAAAACATATTTCAATTTTTTTTATATAAATATTCTTTTCAATTTAAAAACATTTTGTCAATCATATTTGTAACACCACACTCTCATACTAAAAATGAACAATACACCCTCACAAAAAAATTATATTTAAGCTTATACTATTAAAATAGAAAATTCATATTAATAAATTATATTATCAAAAAATATACAATAAATTATTTAACCATTAAAATATAAAAATATTAAGGTAGCAAATAAAATATATAAATAAAAAACTACTTTTATATTCACATGATTGCGAAGAAAATTTAGCATGAAATATTGTGTTATTAGTCCCTGCCATCTAGCAATGGTCAGGGACTATAGCAATCGAAACGATGGAATTTAACATTAATTTCACCTACTTACCATTACAAATGACAAGCGACTATTATGAATAACCAAACTTTTAAAGAAAAATTAGCTTGATAGTCTTATTTAGCCTCTTCCCGAGGTAGGAGGGGCTAAAACATAGGTTATATTCTTTTTTCTGTCAGCATTTGGAATTTTTGCGTAGCAGAGTAAACTAATGCCAGCATTAGTTTAAAACATTAAGTGTTATACTGAATTAAATTAAACCTATAACAAATAAATTGAATTAACCCTAAGCTGATAAGCTTCACGGCAAGGTCAACAAGATTAGAGACCTGGAATGTCCATCTGCGAAGGCTTCTGTCTAGTGCGCTATCGCGTGCCACCTACCACCGCTTCAATCTAGGTTCCATTCCATAAACTGGAACAGTTGTCCCTTTTGCCAGATTGCATAAGAGAGTTTTCCATAAGCCAAATTCCTTGAGTCTTCAGAGTACCTATGTCTTCTGCATCATAATGGAGTTCAGTCCTTGAGTCTTTTTAATGGTAATGAAGATGAGCTATGATGAGCCAGTTCTTCTGCATCATAATGAAGATAAGCTATGGTAAGTCATCTCATTTTTTCATTGTTGTCAAAACTACAGCAGTTTAACCATGCCATGCAACGACAAGCAATGAATGTCGTGCAAAGATAAGAGATGACAGAGCGATGTAACATTCAACTTCCAGTGATGCTCTACAGGAAAAAGTTGAGGCCTGCTGTAGAGAAACTTGCAATGGCGGTTTGTTTTTGGCTAACACTTATCTTTCTGTTTTGTATTCCAGGTTGCTGGTAGTTGGCTTTGTTCTTGGTGGGTGCTTATCACAAAAGGAAGCGGTCCCAACCAATCACTTGATTTTGGCAGTCCCCTCAGGAGTTATGGTATTCCTGCAAGGCACAAACACTCTCATCTTTCCATTTAGACTATGTTTATAACTCTTACTTTTCTTAATGATAAATTTTACCATATGGCAAGTAATCCTAATAATGTGGTTGCTCAAATGGCATACCTAGAGTTGGAGTTTGTTAATGTGGTTTTCTTGAAACCTTTTCATTTTCTTGGTTTACCATGAGATATGCGAGGCAGATGCAGAAGACCGCACCCCCTGTGAGAAACTGAAAGGCCGTGTAAAAGTAAAGGAACCCTACAGGGTAAACTAAAGGTCTTGTGTCCCCTCTCCACTCTGCATAATTCCTCTCCCCTCCTATGAAGCCCCTTACCTGCCCTTACTCAACACTAACATAAAAGAAACAGATTCAACATCATGTTCGTTCATGTTAAATATCCCACACACTGGTAATCAATTATTTTCTTGCTTGTAAATCCATCACAAATGAAGAGGAACAATGTGAATACCCTTTTCTATATATAAACCTGTACTTACCTGTGACATGTAAGCATCCTAATCGATATTAGTATCCGTTAAAAAACGAGCATCTGGTTTAAACTTAGACGGAAGTCAAAAGACATGGAAGAAAAAAGGTAGCAGATAAGACAATGAAAGAGGTTGGAAGTTGGGGAGGAGGAGTGGAATTTACATGGAACATACGCAATAATCGCATAAGTTAATAGATTGTCCATGAGTCCAGTGCCTCGGGTATTTCCTGGTTCGTCGTCAGATGCGTGAAGCTGATAAAGGGTGTCCCCTGGTTCAAACAAAGATAGGCCGACTCGAGCTCCCGTCAAGGGCGGCTCTAGTCCTGCTACTGACTACCGCCAAGTAAAAAGTGCCTCGAGTCCTCATTTTTCTAGAATCTCATGACTTTTCCTTCACAAATTTCCCCTCCTCAGGTTGTGCATGCGTTCCCTTGAAGTTGGTCAATACAAAACCCCAAGGCCCGAACTAAATTCCTCAAAATATTCATTTCCATAAACAAATGCCTTCTCAGGGTTCACCATGAATTCATTCCCATAAACAAATGCCTTCTTAGGGTTCACTATGAATTCATTCCCATGTCTACTGACCTGCATTATGAAAGCGTACAAAAAAAAAGACCAAGAACGTTTCTTCCAACGATAAAGGAGGTTTCAGAAGCATATTCCGCTCCCATCTAGTTTTATGTTAACATTGCTGCAGCTGATGACACCTTCGGGGTGCGTACTGAGCCTCCATGGGGGTGGCTAGTGCAGCAGATGACAAATTCATTGTGGGTACTGAGGCATCAAGGGTGTGGCTTTAGACAAGCATCTATCAACGTGTTTAGGGTCACCTTCCACACGTCTTCCTTCTCATTTTCGAAGATCAAGAAGTGGGAGGTCGTTCCCTAAAGTACAAGTTGAGCGTTAGGAGCAAGACAACATTTGTCAAATGGATGCAAGCGAAGTTGTTATTATAAATAATTGAAACTTACATTTATATTATATCTTAAATTGTTTATAAAATTTTGTTTTCCCCTTTTTCATATATTTTCATTGTTTGAGCGTTCTAATGCTACTCGTTGCCTCCTTTCTCATAACAGGTTTACGTGCGATTTCTTCCCTTCTAAAAGGCCTCTTCCTCCTTTACTAAATCGGGTGTGGTTTCATCAATTTTCTCCACAAAATCCCTGAAGTTCTCTTAATTTTTTTGAGGGTTGGGTTTTTATAGTGTTATCTGCGGTTAATATCAGTGAAGGGCCTTTAGATCCAAAGGTATTATGGGGTAGCAATCTCTGATATACAATTTTGTCATGAGGGTCACCGTGGTGCTTGCGGAGTACACAGAATTCAAAGGCAATTTTACAAGTATTGTTGCTCAGTGCCTGCAAAAGCTTCTCGCCAGCAACAAGAAGTTCACATACAATTGCGATAATCATACCTTTAACTACCTTGTTGAATATGGCTTATAACTTTTCTGGTTGGATCGTAGACTTGAAAAATCATTAAAATTGTAAACATCAAATAGGCTAGTTGGATCATAGACCTGAAAAATCACTAAAATTGTGAACATCAAATATTAATATATGCTATGCTTTGTACCTAGTGGGATGATTTTTATTTGAAGAAGAGCTTGATGTTTTTTCGATGGTTCAGTTGTCAAGGAAGACGTAGGATTCGAACCAGCGCCCTATCAGAGAATCGCTTCCCAGAGACAAGCCCTTCTCTGGCGTGACCATTGCATTGTTAGGTCGAATGTCACATCCTCAGGTTGCACTTAAACCCCATCAATTTTTTCTAATATATTATGTAAAACATTTAAGTAACGGTTCTTTCATATTATACGGTTTGGTTCCATCATTTTCTATTCAATTTTAGGATTTTTGTCTCTATTTTCAATTCAGTTTTAGTAATAATATTCTCTATTTTATTTCATTTATTATTCTTTTCAATTTGTTAGTTAATCCCTAGAGCATTATTCCGACCTTTTGTTCTTTGGGAAAAGTGAAGGAAATTGTATCTAATGTATCCAAAATTCAAATAGAAAGATTTATACTCTACTATCTTCCTTTTTCCTTTTCATCAGAAGAGATGGGTTTCTTAGTCATTAAGGGTTTCTTTGGATTATATTAAAGAAAAGGTAGTGGGAAAATCTCCAGAATTGTGTAACACCTTAGTCATGGATTTCCTGAACTTTGTTGGGTGACACCAAAGTCGAATGAAGGTCCCTGTGCAACCAAAGATGGGCCATGGACGTGTTGTCCAATTAATTCTTGTGTTCTTGATACAAACAGATCAACACAAGTTGCATCAGGGGACAGTAGTACTGAACATAAAGGTATACACTAAGTTAGGAGGATCGTGAATTACATACAACAAATATTGCTTTATGCATATGTGTCTTTGAATTCTAGGTTGCATAATGACCAAATAAGAAACATGTTCAGAGCATGTGATTTATTATCATTTTTTCTACTGTAGAATTCACTACCAACTGCACGATGAAACCCCTAAGAGCATGTGAATTGGTTAGTATAAATAATATACTATATGGTCTGTATGTTTATGCTTTCCTTTTTACTGACTCTTTGCTGGGTTAACCCCTGGTTCTTTTTTCACTACTAGCACAGAACTTCTAAGCTCATTTTCACCAACAAGGTAATCTTGGGAAAATATTTCAGAGATGATTTTTCGAATTGATTTTTCACTACTAGGGCATCATATTTTGCAAAATTGCTAACCTCATTTTCTGAGTTGGATCAACTCTTTTTCAGATCTAGTTTTTAGAATTCTTTCATGATTTACATGACAAGTCTTTTATATGGTCTGTATGTTTATGCTTTCCTTTTTATGAAGTCTTTGTTGGGTTGACCCTTGTGTCTTTCCCAAGTCACATATCAGCTTTGACCCTTAGCCATTTGGACTATGTACCAAGTCAGGTTGGCAACTCTGTTCAACAGAATCTCTGAAGACTTTTCTATTGCGGCAGAAATCTTGCTTCTAAACTTGTGACACTTTCAAATCCAAGGCCTGCATTTCAAAATCCTCATTGTCTCATTGCAAAGTTCTCTCATCTAATTAATCCATGGTTGATCCATGTATTCCATTTTTATTGGGTTCCACTTCAGTTTCAAGTCTTTGCTCCAAGTTTCAACTTGTGTTACATAATCAGTGTGAATTTCCTCTTGTATTCAACATTTTCTTGATTCCTTGGTGACTTCTGCAATCAAGGTCAGTCATCGAACAAGCATGAGAAGGGAAGGGACTTAATTCTGCTCAGGAAGCTATTGTGGCAAGGCCAGCTATTTTTTGCAGGATGAGCAATGGAACAACTAGCATACGGGAGTGGCACTTTCTCAGCATCTAGTTCGGTCAACCTTCAATAGATTCGGGATAACCATAAAGGTGTTCTCTGCAAAAGTGTTCCCAATTCAGTTTGACAGAATATATTTTTTTCGTGACTTACCTACTCAATGCAAGTGCAGGTGCATTCTCAGGCTGAACTTAATGTAGGGACTCGCTGCCTGACAGCTTCCCTTGTTTTATATATTATTAATTAAGACGCTCACATTCAAGATTTGAGTTATTCAATAATTTATAAGAAAATATAATATTGATGTTTAAATGATTAAAAATAAACACATTCAAATTACAAAGGTGGAGTAGGAAAACTACTCTTACTAACTAAGAGGTCAATCAACTTAGAGGAGAAATAATTAAAAGTTCAAGAGAAGAAATCCTTTAGGAAGAAGCTTTAACTCACAAAGGATGGGTCTCATGTTAAGTAAATGCTCTAAAAACGAAGAACCTTGGGTCCTAAATTTATTATCTATTTCTCATAGACTATGCACAAGGTGTTAGATGCCCCTAGAATCTCGAAGATAAAGTTGTCGGCCATAGGTAATGATCAAGGTCTTAAATCATCTAAGAATCGTCGAGATAAAGTTATTGGCCATATCTTTTCCCAAGAATAAGATACAACGCACATCATAATGTTTTAGCATGTGAGTGATAATTTAAAGCACCAAGGACATCGTTCCAAATTCCAGGGCCTATGGGTTATGCAGGCCCTATTAATCATCATAAAAACATTTTACATGTATTAACAATATTAGATATCATCTATGGGTTTAATTTATTGGATTGGCATATTAGAGATGTGCATCTTCATCCAATACATTATTAGAGGATGGAAGTCAGGAGCCTAGGCCTTATCTACTATGTTTAGTGCTGATAAGAAAAGTATGGGGTTTATATGGTTTATATCTAAGATATTTAAACAAATGTTGCATAAATAATATATGGTCAATTGGAATAACCATGCCTCATTTTTACGGTCGAAAAGATTTCAATCGTCTAGCAGGGGTATATTTTAGCTGAACTATTTGCTTAACTATAATTCCATAGTAGTTAGTTGATGAAGATGATAGAGATTTTTTTTTAAAGCTCTAATATTTATGAATATGATAGCTAAACTATTTGTTTAAGTATCAATCCATAGTAGTTAGTTGATAAGATGATATAGATTTTTTTCAAAACTCTAAGATTTATGAATATGATACTCTCAAAGATAATTTTTTCTAAATGACTACATGTTTGGAAATGTACCATTATATTATAGATACGTTGGAATGGCTCTTCAGTTGTATAGTAATTTATTTATGCACTACCATGAGTAAATTATCTTTTATGATTAAAAGAATAAAATATTAATGAGTATTGTCTTATTTTAGAATATAAGATATTAATTATAAATTAATTATCACATCATTTATCATATTAATCATAGTTGGCATATAATTTTGCATCATATTTACATTGGTTAATTTTGCACTACATTTAAGAACTCAAAGTATAATAAAAGAGAACTTTAAGCATACATAAAATAAAATTGTAATCAAATTACATTGATGAAATAGTTGTATTAGTCAGTCCTTGATATTATTTTACAATATGTTTTATATCCGTATATGTGCCATATTTTGGAAACTCTATGGTTAAATTATTTCAAACAGATTTAAAAGTTTTAGAATTTCCTTTATGTTTCCAATCATGATATTATGGTAATGACATCTACATTTTTATCAATATGGAAACTTAAGATATTCTTACAATAACAATTAGTGAAATATTTACAAGACTTTACAATTCTTACAATTTAGTGAAGGATTTGCATATTATGTGTTTATGTTGTTGTGTTAGTGTGAATTTTAGTGGTGGGTGATGTAATTATGCATGAAGGCCTAAATAATAGATGGAAGATGCACAAAAGATGAAGGATGTGACTCTAGTTCATTGGTTGTGAGTTTGTTATGGTCACCACTGTGTAAAATATTGGTTTGTTAGTTGGACCATTGAGTGACTTGATTTTGTGAAGGTCTTTATTCAATCATATGGTGTTAGAATGATGTAAGAAAATTACTATTGAAAATTTATTTACGAGTAGCTTGAAAACTTTCAAACTACAAATATAATTTGAGATTTCCAACTACTAATTTAACTACCCATAAACTTTCTTCTATCAACTATCTTGACCACACTATTGAAATTGGTTTGAGATTTATGATATCACAATGTGAGTGATCTAATATTCAAATGGGGAAAATTGTATGTCATAGCATAGGTCATTAGTTAAGATATAGTTTAAAAACTCTCTTTTTATGCTTTTATGCACACCAATGACACCTTTAAAATATGAACCTCAACTATTGGACTACTATCTTGAAACTAGCAATGGTCCAATGAAGATTCGCCCTCAAAAATGAGTGTTTGAAGATAATCATGTGATATAAAATTAAAAAATACTTGGATATGCCAATGTAATCACTAGGTCATATTTTGTATCTATTTTAGACTCAAAATATAATTTTATCAATGGAATCACAACTATGGAATTTGGTCCCCTACAAGACATTCAATTTGTACCCTTGATAAATTGAGAATATGAACTCAAAATTGCAAAATTGAACGACCATTTGAAATATTGATTAAAGAAAAATGTTATGCAGAGATTATGTTTCTTCAATGCTGAAGTTAGTTATTTTATATCTATGCAAGACCTACTCCACATGGATCTCATTTAGTCACTAGTGAGCGAGATCAGCATTGAATTTTTGCAAGCTATGCGTACTTTTACAAAATATGACTTGATTAGCCTAGAGATGTAAATAAATTATATGGGATGGTTTTGGATATCAAAATAAGTCAATGGTGACCTTTGAACCAAAATATTGAGATCTAAAAGAAAGCCAAGGAAGACTAGATTGAATAAGATACTTTAGTGATAATGACCATCATGAAAATGCCTTTTAGGTGATCGTGAGATTGGCAATTGTTATTTTTTTCATAGGGCTACATGGTTCTTTTCTTAGATAACTGAATTTCTTCATTAAAATATTAAGTTCACCCCATAACATTATAACATTATTCATATCTACACCATTTTTCATGATCATATGCAAGTATGTATAAAGAACAACATTATCATCATCAGTGTAGTGGAAAATAAAGGAACAACAAAATAAAAGCATGCACACATAGAGACACCAGGATTGGTCGGAGACTAGGGAAAAACCCACGATGGGGGAAACTCTTGTAAATTCATCTTATTCTTAGATCGTCATCAAATGATTTAGAAAAATAGAGTAGAATGATCCATATCTTCATCAAAGAAACTAAAACAACTAGAACACCCATAACATGACCTTAAACATACTTATATTTAAAGATGTTGATTCTTAGGATAGTAATGCACTACCATTGACTACAATTAACTGCTAGATACTATTATCATTATGTTTAACACTGTTTCATATTGATAACTCATCTTTAGGTCCCAAATGCATGCAGAGATATTGTGTGCAACCATTTAAGTCATATATGGATGCACTCTGTAGAACTGGATGGGTGCATCTGGGATAGATATTGATGCTCTATGGGGGTGTCTCAGGTCCAAACATACTCAGATCTACTTGAATCCCTAGACACATACATTAGTCTTATGTGAAAGTGTCAATGGTAGTTTAGAAGCTCCCTAGACCATTTTGTGCGTGTGTTTTAGGACCAAACTAGACTACAAAAACTCTAGCCTCCGGGATGCTCCCATAAACACATTGTGCATGCAACCAATATTTCTTAGATGCTCCCATAAACATGTTGTGCATGCATCCATCTCAATTATCTCATCATCACAAATCATCTATATACATATTGATCTATCCCTTACTTATTCTTGCTCATCTCCTATTTGTCTCTTGTCATATGCTAAATATTCTCAAATCTAAATGAAGAAGAATTCCGGCATTAGAGGGGAGCTCAATCTACAACCCTCTTTCCATTAGATTACTACTTGGAATCTCATCATCAATCATCATCAGATAGAATATCATCAAGGATCACATATCAACTTGTAATCACATCACGAAGCACATCTCTAACATCTATGACCCTAGATTGAGCAATAGGATATCTAAATACATAGGGGAGCACATCTTGACCCTCAGATCATGTTAGCGAGATCAATCTCAACCCATAACTATATAGGGTTATCTCAACCCATCTTATTCCCTGTTGATCTTCCCATCGATGAACCTAAATAGTCATGTTATAGAGCACCTGCATCATAATTGGCTTGGTCTGTACACCCCAAGTATACTCTCAAGTCATTAGCTGAACAAGAAGTGGTATTCACAACAATCCCTGCTTGTGGGAATGATGCCAACTGGGGTATGCTCTGCAAATTCCAGACGGGGTAGTAGCATTATTTGACCCTATGAATATATGGGAGCAACATATCTAACCCTATTGATAACAGGTAGGTGTAATACTCTATTTTCCATAGTTCCCTTAACCCTAGGAGCCCTCCATCTCAATTCCTCACCCTGGGAGCTCAGACAATGAGGAAGAATTGGCTCAGTGTTCTCGATCAGCATTGCTCTCATCATACTCAAATCTGGTATCTTCTTGTCTCAATAGATGTTGTCTCCTTTTCATACAAGACATTAAATAAATTATCATGTTAGATCGTAAAGAATCATATAAATCACAAAAGGATACCATAGTCATCCTCCCTCTCAGGGAGGTATTGATCACAAGCCTAAGATTGTTGAATTGAGGCTTTTGTGATCCATATCAAATTTATGAGAGATTTTTCATTGTAAATCAGATGATATTTCATTTGTTGATGCATTTAGAACTAACCAGTGTGGTTTATCGTCAATACAAGTTGAAGAATCAGATCTAGCATTGCATTTTAAATAGTCGTTGGAGGTTCTATTGTGACTACTTAACATGCAATGTTGGATCTAATTCTTCAACTTGTCTTGATGATGAACCACACTGGATGGTTTGAAATGCATCGTCAAATGAAATATCATGTGATTTTCACTAAAAAATCTCTCAAAAAAACCTAAGCTTGTATGGAAAAATTAAATTGACTCAATATATGGAAGTATCTCAGTCCTAGCTATATATGGGATTATTTGTCATCACAATGTATCCATGTTATATTCATATCCTCGTCATACAAATCTCTAAGGAGCTTCTACATCCTTCCTCGCAGCTACCCATGCTAGCAACACCGTACTCAAACTCGGTTGAGTGTAAAGGTATGGACCTGTTATCAATAATATCATGGAAGATCTAATAATAAGGCAACACTCATATGTGCTTGTCAACAATAATCTCTATTATCAAAATTACATCCTCGTAGTCACATATAATAGGATAAATATCTCAGCCTAAAAAATACAACATCTCATCAAACATTTCAAAGGATGTTTGGTGGAAACTCTATGTGAATGAAGCAACTCAATCACGAATTTATTCAGGTTCTATTCACATCAAGAATATATATATATATTATTATATATATATATTATATATCTATATATATATATATATATATATATATATATATTTCGATGGAAACTCTATGTGAATGACGCAACTCAACCATGAATTTATTCAAGTTCTATACACATCAAGTATATTTGTGTGTGTGTGTTCAAAGACGAAACATCAATGCTTCAATTAGCTGTTAGATGCCGTGTTTTGAGCCTCCAATATGTCTATTTTTCCATCACATAGTACCACTATTTCATAACCTAAATTCCAACATTCTTAACTCATTTCATACCATAATTCGACAACTTGCCACTAATACATATCCTACGCCTCGTGGTTTATTATCATTAGTTTTCTTAACTTTTATATGTTTAGAGATGATTTAGTTAGGCTTTCCTAATGACAGTTTTTGCTAAGTTCATTTTCCGCATGGTTCCTTTGCCAAAATTCTTCACAAGGCAATTAAACTAGTTGCTACAAGTTGAGTACGAAATAAATTCCTGTAGGTGAAAATATCCAATTTGGAGCTTTAACATCTCAACACGCTTTTGTGTAAAATTGAGGAAGGTTATTGTCCAAAATTATGTTCTAACACCTTCCCATGAATTGGATTGCACCTAGGTCATACACATGGGTCTCTAGAAGAAATAAATTTTTTTTCTCAAAATCCACAGAATTTTCAAAATGCCACGTTTGACCTCGATTTTCATGACGCTGGAGGTGAATCCAGAAAATATGAGAAAATGGGGTTCTTACCAATATAATAAATTATGTATAACCAAAACCATTTCTCAATATTCACTTTGGTTTAAAAGTTATACGTGGGTCTTTGAGGCAATTTCTATAAAAAAAACACTTTTCTCCATAATTCTAGAATCTTGCCCAAATTTGCAAAAAGTGCCAAACATCCAACTTCAAGCATGATTTTCGATGAAATGGAGTTGAATGAGAAAAATAAAATAGAGGATTTGGTTGAGAATATGACAAATTAGGTTCTGTCCAAACATTTTTCCAAAATTTGGCATGGATAGGAAGATATGAAAATATTTTTGGGTGTGGAGCCTGATTATCTTATGTATTCAAAGGTTTCAGCCAGATGTACACCCCAGGAATACTATACACCCTCCATGCGGGGGGGTGCGGGGGTGACTCTTCCACCTCGTGGGGGTTTGTGGGGGGCTAATCACCCCCAGCTGGGGGGTCCAGGGGCCAGTGGTCCCCCGGTGGGGGTTTGGGGGTAGTGCCCCCGAAGCTAAAAATAGATGTAAAATTGCCTTGTAAAAGTGTAGTAATTTCTAGTCAATCTGGGCCATTCATTACGCGGATGATATGACGGTAGAAGTTATGCTTAATTTAGGGTTTTTTGCACTAGAAGGCAGCCCCTTACTATATATGAGGGAATTCTATTGCATCTATGCATATTTATATTTTGAGTGAGGAAGAGATATGTGATTGAGAGTGAAGAGGGTGCTACAATGGATATGCTATAGGTTGTATCTCTTCAGTTTGCTGGATAATATAATAAAAGAAGGACTAGTTATTTCTCTATGGATGTAGCCTAAACTAGGTGAACCACGTATATTTGTGTCTCTCTTCTTTTATGCATTTTTTATGTTTATATTTTTGCAATATTTTATGTGTTCCATTGCTCTGTAATATATAATTTTCTAATAACTGGTATCAGAGCCGAAGGTCTACCTGGATGATAAACTCACAGGAGAGAAGGGTTCCTCATTCAAGTGGGAGCAATGGCAGAAGATGATAGTTTAGGGTCGAAAAATTCAATGGCCAAAACTACCAGTTGTGGAAGATGCAGATGGAAGATTATCTGTATCAGAGAGATCTGTACCTACCATTGAGTGGAAAGACAAAGAAGCTGAAAAGTATGACAGAAACATAATGGGATATTCTCGACAGAAAGGCACTTGGAACAATACAACGGTGTCTAGTGGCATTGGTAGCATTTAATATTTCAAAGGAAACAACAACAGAGGGCTTAATGTCAGCACTAGCCAAACTATATGAAAAATCCTCGGCCTCAAATAACGTATTTCTTATGAAGTGTTTATTTAATATGAAGATATCAGAAGGTGGATCTGTTGCAGACCATTTAAATGATTCTAATACAGTTACAAGTCAGTTAAGTTCTGTAGGGGTAATTTTGATGATGAATTTAGGGCTTTATTATTTCTATGCTCATTTCCAGAAAGTTGGAATGGTTTAGTTATGACCATTAGTAACTCTGCCTTTGGATCTAATACTTCAAAATTTGACAATGTTGTCCATGGAATCCTTAGTGAGGAAATGCGACAGAAAGGCTCCGATGAGACATCAGGTAATGCTTTGACTGCAGAGAGTAGGGGAAGAAAAATGGGAAGATGAAAGAGCCCAGGATATTGCAGTAAGTCAAGAAAAGGAAGATCCAAGTCTAGATCAGGGATAGTGTGCTCGAAATGTGGGAAGAAAGGACACGTGAAGAAATATTACAAGTATTGGAAGGGAAAAGAAGGAGACGTGTAATAAGAAACTAATCATGAAGTGAATGTAACAGGCGATGTGTTGCAAGATGCATTGATTCTTTCACTAGAAAATATTATTGATGGCTGGGTGGTAGATTTAGTGGCCTCATTGCATGTCACACCTGAGAAGAAACATTTTCATGATTATGCTTAAGGAGATTTTGGAGAGGTTCGATTGGGTGATGATAAACCCTGTAAAATTGTTGGAAAGGGTACAGTTTTCATAAAACAACAAAACGGAGGTCAGTGGTTATTGAAGAAGGTAAGGGATGTTCTAGATCTAAATAAAGATATGATTTCAACAGGGTAGTTGGGTGGTGAAGTTTGTGTAAGTACTTTCACAGATAAAACTTGGAAGGTCACTAAAGGATCCCTGGCAATAGTGAAAGGAGAAAAGGTTGGTACATTGTATTTATGCAATGGTATTTCTAATTCTGTTAATGATTTAACCTCTACAGGAGAAGATACAACATTGTGGCATCATAGGCTTGAGCACATGAGTGAGAAGGGGATGCGGATTCTTGACTCAAAAAATTTGTTGTCAGGTATGAAGCATGTTGATTTAAAGTTCTGTGACAATTGTGTTTATCAAAAACAGAAGAGAGTCAGATTCCTTATATTTGGGAAAGAAAAGAAGAGTGAAAAATTATAACTTGTCGATGGAGATGTATGGGGACTTGCTCAGGTATTATCTCTTGGTGGCTTTCATTATTATGTTACTTTTAGTTATGATGCAATGAGAAAAACCTGGATTTATTGTATTCGAAATAAATCTGATGTATTTGATACTTTCAAGAAATCGAAAGCTTTGGTTGAAAATGAGACAGGGAAAAGGTTGAAGTGTCTCAAATCAGATAATGGAGGAGAATATTATAGTAAAGAGTTTGATAGGTACTTTTCAGAGAATGGAATTCAGAGAGAGAAGACAGTTACAGGAACACCACAAGAAAATGGTGTGTCAGAAAGGATGACTAGGACAATCATGGAGCATGCAAGGTGGATGAGATTGCATGTAGGATTGCCTTTACAATTTTGGGCAGATGCTATAGATACTGTTGTTTATGTAATAAAGAGAGGACCTTCAAGTTCCTTGGATGGTGGTATTCCAGAGGAGGCATGAATAGGTAAAAAGGTAAACTACTCATTTTTAAAAACTTTTGGTTGTGAAGCCTTTGTCCACATTAACAAAGAAAATAG
Organism: Pinus taeda; assembly: GCA_000404065.3. Taxonomy (NCBI): domain Eukaryota; kingdom Viridiplantae; phylum Streptophyta; class Pinopsida; order Pinales; family Pinaceae; genus Pinus; species Pinus taeda. The sequence goes on along the minus strand of APFE030565315.1, from coordinate 149,349 downwards.
AACAAAGCTTAAGGGAAAATCAAGGAAATATACCTTTATTGGATATGGCGTTAACTATTTTGGTTATTGGTTATATTATTATGAAAATCACAAAATCATTAGGAGAATAGATTTAATATTCAATGAAAATTTCTTGTATAAGAATCAACTATAGGAAAAGAAACAGGAAAAATAAAATAGAGAATACACAGTGCTTGAAAATATCACAGGAAAAGTGATGGTGCCTAGAAATCATAATGATTAATAGCAAGAACAACAACCACAACTGCAACAAGCACTTCAAACACCTGAAAGTGGTGTTAGAAGATCTACCAAGATAAGTAGACACCCTGAACGATACTCTCCTTCATTATATTATGTATTGTTGATTGATTCTTGTGAACCACAATGTTATGAACAAGTAGTACAGGTAGAAACCAGGAGGAAGTGGGAGAAAGCCATGAAAGAAGAGATGGACTCCTTAGCACATAATTAGACTAGAATTTATTTAATATGAAGATGTAAGAAGGTGGATCTGTTGTAGACCATTTAAATGATTTTAATACAGTTGCAAGTCAGTTAAGTTCTGTAGGGGTAAATTTTGATGATGAAGTTAAGGCTTTATTATTTCTATGCTTATTGCCATAAATTTGGAATGGTTTAGCCATAACCATTAGTAACTCTATCTCTAGATCTTGTACTTCAAAATTTGATAATGTTGTCCGTGCAATCCTTAGCGAGGAAATGCGACGGAAAAGCTCTGCTGAGACATTAGGTAATGCTTTGACTGCAGAGACTAGGGGAAGAAAAATGGAAAGATGAAAGAGCCCAGGATATTTCAGTAAATCAAGAAAAGGTAGATCCAAGTCTAGATTGCAGATAGCGTGCTAGAAATGTGGGAAGAAAGGACACCTGAAGAAAGATTGCAAGTCTTTGAAGGGAAAAGAAGGAGACATGCAACAAGAAACTAATCATGAGGTGAATGTAACAGGTGATGTGTTGCAATATGCTTGGATTCTTTCACTAGAAAATATTATTGATGCCAAGGTGGTAGACTGAGGGGCCTCATTCCATGCCACACCTGATAAGAAACATTTTCATGATTATGTTCAAGGAGATTTTGGATAGGTTCGACTGGGTGATGATAAACCCTGTAAAATCGTTGGAATGAGTACAATTTTCAGAAAACAGCAAAATGGAGATCAATGGCTATTGAAGAAGGTAAGGCATGTTCTAGATCTTAAGAAAAATGTGATTTCAATAGGACAATTGGGAGGTGATGGTTGCATAAGTACTTTCACAGATAAAGCTTGGAAGGTCACTAAAGGATCCCTAGTAATAGGGAAAGGAGAAAAGGTTGGTACATTATATTTATGCAATGGTATTTCTAATTCAGTTAATGCTTTAACATCTATAGGAGAAGTTACGACATTGTGGCATCAAAGGCTCGGGCACATGAGTGAGAAGGGGATGCAAGTTCTTGACTCAAGAAATTTGTTGCCAGGTTTGAAGCATGTTTATTTAAAGTTTCGTGACAATTGTGTTTATCGAAAGTAGAAGAGAGTCAGATTCCTTACATTTGGGAAAGAAAAGAAGAGTGAAAAATTAGAACTTGTGCATACAAATGTATGGGAACCTGCTTAGGTATCATCTCTTGGTGGCTCTCATTATTATGTCACTTTTATTTATGATGCACCAAGAAAAGCATGGATTTATTGTATTTGATGTAAATCTGATGTATTTGATACTTTCAAGAAATCTAAAGCTTTGGTTGAAACTGAGATAGGGAAAAGGTTGAAGTGTCTCAGATCAGATAATGGAGGTGAATATTATAGTAAAGAGTTTGATAGGTACTTTTCAGAGAATGGAATTCAGAGAGAGAAGACAGTTCCAGGAACACCACAAGAAAATGGTGTGTCAGAAAGGATGACCGGGACAATCATGCAGCATTCAAGGTGCATGAGATTACATGTAGGATTGCATTTACAATTTTGGGCAGATGCTGTAGATACTGTTGTTTATCTAATAAACAGAGGACCTTCAAGTTCCTTGGATGGTGTTATTCCAAAGGAGGCATGGATAGGTAAAAAGGTAAACTACTAATTTTTAAAAACTTTTGGTTGTGAAGCCTTTGTCCACATTAACAAAGAAAATAGAACAAAGCTTAAGGGAATATCAAAGAAATGTACCTTTATTCGATACGACGTTAATTATTTTGGTTAATACTTATATGGTTATGAAAATCACAAAATCATTAGGAGAAGAGATGTAATATTCAATGAAAATGTCTTTTATAAGAATTAGTTGCAGGAAAAGAAACAAGAAAAAGAAAATAGAGAATACACAGTGCTTGACGATATCACAGGAAAAGTGATGGTGCCTAAAAATCATAATGATCAATAGCAAGAACAACAACCACAACAACAACAAGCACTTCAAACACCTGAAAGTGGTGTTAGAAGATCTACCAAGATAAGTAGACACCCTGAATGATACTCTGGTTCATTATATTATGTATTGTTGACTGATTCTGGTGAACCACAATGTTATGAAGAAGCAGTGCAGGTAGAAACTAGGAAGAAGTGGTAGCAAGCCATGAAAGAAGAGATGGAATCCTTAGCACATAACTAGACTAGCGTTTATTTAATACGAAGATGTCAAAAGGTGGATCTGTTGCAGACCATTTAAATGATTTTAATACAGTTACAAGTGAGTTAAGTTCTGTAGGAGTAAATTTTGATGATGAAGTTAAGGCTCTATTATTTCTATGCTTATTTCCATAAATTTGGAATGGTTTAGCTATAACCATTAGTAACTCTATCTCTAGATCTAGTACTTCAAAATTTGATAATGTTGTCCGTGCAATCCTTAGCGAGGAAATACGACGGAAAAGCTCTGATGAGACATTAGGTAATGCTTTGACTGCAGAGACTAGGGGAAGAAAAATGGAAAGATGAAAGAGCCCAAGATATTGGAGTAAGTCAAGAAAAGGTAGATCCATGTCTAGATTGGGGATAGTGTCCTAGAAATGTGGGAAGAAAGGACACCTGAAGAAAGATTGCAAGTCTTGGAAGGGAAAAGAAGGAGACGTGTAATAAGAAACTAATCATGAAGTGAATGTAACAGGTGATGTGTTGCAAGATGCTTTGATTCTTTCCCTAGAAAATATTATTGACACCTGGGTGGTAGACTCAAGGGCCTCATTCCATGCCACACCTGGTAAGAAACATTTTAATGATTATGCTCAAGGATATTTTGGACAGGTTCAATTGGGTGATGATAAACCCTGTAAAATCGTTGGAATGAGTACAATTTTCATAAAATAGCAAAATCGAGATCAATGGCTATTCAAGAAGGTAAGGCATGTTCTAGATCTAAAGAAAAATATGGTTTCAACAGGGCAGTTGGGAGGTGAAAGTTGCGTAAGTACTTTCACAAATAAAACTTGGAAGGTCACTAAAGGATCCCTGGTAATAGGGAAAGGAGAAAAGGTTGGTACATTGTATTTATGCAGTGGTATGTCTAATTATGTTAATGCTTTAACCTCTATAGGAGAAGATACGGAATTGTGGCATCATAGGCTTGACATGAGTGAGAAGGGGATGTGAATTCTTGACTCAAGAAATTTTCTGCCAGGTTTGAAGCATGTTGCTTTAGAGTTCTATGACAATTGTGTTTATCGAAAGCAGAAGAGAGCCAGATTCCTTAGATCTGGGAAAGAAAAGAAGAGTGAAAAATTAGAGCTTGTGCATACAAATGTATGAGAACCTGCTGAGGTATCATCTCTTAGTGGCTCTCATTATTATGTCACTTTTATTTATGATGCAATGAGAAAAACCTAGATTTATTGTATTCAAAATAAATCTGATGTATTTGATACTTTCAAGAAATCGAAAGCTTTAGTTGAAAATGAGACAGGGAAAAGGTTGAAGTGTCTCAGATTAGATAATGGAGGTGAATATTATAGTAAAGAGTTTGATAGGTACTATTTATAGAATGGAATTCGGAGAGAGAAGACAGTTCCAGGAGCACCACTAGAAAATGGCGTGTCAGAAAGTATGACCAGGACAATCATGGAGCATTCTAGGTGCATGAGATTGCATGTAGGTTTTCCTTTACAATTTGGGGCAGATGTTGTGGATATTGTTGTTTATCTAATAAATAGAGGACCTTCAAGTTCCTTGGATGGTGGTATTCCAGAGGAGGCATGGATAGGTAAAAAGGTAAACTACTAATTTTTAAAAACTTTTGGTTGTGAAGTCTTTGTCCACATTAACAAAGAAAATAAAACAAAGCTTAAGGGAAAATCAAAGAAATATACCTTTATTGGATATGGCATTAATTATTTTGGTTATCACTTTTGGTTATCACTTATATGATTATGAAAATCACAAAATAATTAGGTGCAGAGATATAATATTCAATGAAAATGTCTTGTATAAGAATAAGTTGTAGGAAAAGAAATAGGAAAAAGGAAACATAGAATACATAGTGCTTGACGATATCATAGGAAAAGTGATGGTGCCTAAAAATCGTAATGATCAACAACAAGAACAACAACCACAATAGCAACAAGCACTTCAAACACCTGAAAGTGGTGTTAGAAGATCTACCAAGATAAGTAGACACCCTGAACGATACTCTCCTTCATTATTTTATGTATTGTTAATTGATTCTGGTGAACCAGAATGTTACGAAGAAGCAGTGCAGGTAGAAACCAAGAAGAAGTGGGAGCAAGACATGAAAGAAGAGATGGCCTCCTTAGCACATAACTAGACTTGGGAGTTAGTCAGGTTGCCTATAGGTAAAACAACATTGCAGAATAAATGGGTTTACAGGCTAAAGGAAGAAGATAGAGGACAATAGAGGTACAAAGCTAGACTTGTGGTGAAGGGGTTTGCACAAAAGAAAGGTATTAATTTTGATGAAATATTTCCTCCTGTTGTTAAAATGACTTCAATCAGAATTATTTTAAGTCTAGTAGTAGTTGAAAATTTTCATCTTGAGCAGTTAGATGTAAAGACAACCTTTCTCCATCGGGATTTGGAGGAAGAGATATATGCAGTAGCCACAAGGGTATGAGGTAAAAGGGAAGGAGAAATTGTTTTTCAAGTTGAAGAAGAGCTTGTATGGCTTAAAATAAGCTTTAAGGCAATGGTATCTAAAATTTGACAGGTTTATGTCTGAACAAGGTTATACTAGATGTCACTCTGATCATTGTGTTTATCTCAAAAGGAAAAATGATGGCAGCTATATTATATTGTTATTGTATGTAGATGACATGCTTGTTGCAAGTTCTCACATGCAGGAAATAAATGTGCTCAAAAGGAAATTAGAAAACTCATTTGCAATGAAGGATTTAGGTGCTGCAAAAAAAATCCTTGGTATGAGAATAACTAGAGAAAGGAAGAATCCCAAATTAACATTGTCTCAAAGTGAGTACATAGAAAAGGTGTTGAAAAGGTTTAATATGTAAAATGCAGAACTAGTTAGTATACCTTCGGCTAGCCGTTTCAAATTAAGTGAGGAGGCGTGTCCCAAGACCCAGGAAGAAATGTCTCATATGTCTAAAGTTCCATATGCATCAGCAGTTGGAAGCTTAATGTATGCAATGGTCTACACAAGGCCTGATGTTGCACATGCAGTGGGAGTTGTAAGAAGGTACATGAAAAATCCAAGAAAAGAACATTGGATGGTAGTGAAGTCAATTCTTAGGCATTTGAAATGTATCACAAATCAAGAATTATGCTTTGGCGGTTCAAACATTTCTCTATAGGGATATGTTGATGCAGATATGGCACGTGACAGAGATAACAGGAGGAGCACTACAGGATATGTATTTATTGTAGGTGGAATAGCTGTCAGTTGGGTTTCAAAAATCCAAAGTGTTGTTGCATTTTCAACAACATAAGCAAAGTATGTTGTTGCTATAGAGGCTAGTAAGGAAATGATTTGGTTATAAAGGTTTATGGATGAATTGGGTAAGAAGCAAGAGTTGGGCAAGTTATACAGGGATAGCCAGAGTGCCATACATCTTGCAAATAACTCTGCATTTCATTTCAAGACTAAAAATATACATCTCAAGTACCATTTCATACATTCAACACTGGAAGATGGACAGTTGAAACTGAAAAATATACACACTAGCTAGAATCCTGCAGATAGGCTAACAACAATTGTAACTAGTGAGAAACTAAAAATCTGCTTAGTTTCAATTGGTCTTCAAGTATGATGAATAAGATGAGAAATAGCTATGTCCAAAGTGGAGTCATTGTCTAGAAAATGAAGCAGCGGTGGAGTTGCTATAATTAGTCTCCAAGTGTGAGATTGTTGGGCATGGAGCCTGATTATCTTCTCTATTCAAAGGTTTCAGCCAAATGTATACCCCAAGAAGGCTATACACTCCTCCATGTGGGGGGGTGCAAGGGGGAATTTCCCACCCCGTTGGGGTCCAGGGGGGCTAATCCCCCCCTGGCTGGGGGGTCCAGGGGCCAGCGGTCCCCCGACAAGGGTTCAGGGGTAGCGCCCCCAAAGGTAAAAATAGATGTAAAATTGACTTGTAAAAGTCTAATACTTTCTAGTCAATGTAGGCCATTCATTAGGTGGATGATTTGATGGTAGAAGTTATGTTTAATTTAGGGTTTTTTCCCCTAGAAGACAACCCCTCACTGTATATGATGGAATTGTATTGCATCTATGCATATATGTATTCTAAGTGAGGAAGAGAGAGGAGATTGAGAGCGAAGAGGGTGTTACAACGGATCTTCTATAGGTTGTATCCCTTTAGTTTACTGGATACTATAATAAAAGAAGGTCTGGCTATTTCTCCGTGGATGTAGCCCAAACTGGGTGAACCATGTATATCTGTGTCTCTCTTGTTTCATGCATTTTTTGTGTTTATATTTCTGCAATATTTTATGTGTTCCATTTCTCCGTAATATATAATTTTCTAACAAATATCTTTGAGGCCAATTTGCTAAATATATGCACTTTTCTAGAATTAAGGAAAATGATTGTTAGAGTCAAAATTCGCCTTGTAAATTTTATAAATGGCTTAGCCATGGCCTGTGTGGAGGAAGAAAAATGATAGATCAAAATGATTGATGTAATAAGTTTTGCTTTTCCGTAGAAGCGCTAAAGAATGTATGCATATAAACTTATGTTTTGAGTTTTAATACAACTCTGATTCTGCACTCAATTTGATGCAAGTATTAATGTGTGTTTTTTTTTCTTAAAGAGAGTATTGTGTTAATTTAGACCTTCTCTGGTAGTGGCAAGGGCCCACCATCGCCTGGAAGTAATTTTTTTAAAACATCATAAGATAGATCTAGAGATAGGGATTTCGTTTTGAAAGCATTTGTTAATTAGTTCTCATAATTATGATTCTATACTCAAGGCTGTAATGTTTTTTCTTGAAATTAAATATACATATTATATGCAAGTCATTGCAAGCTAATGAATGGTATTGATCAATGCTTATATTACATAAATAATCCCTTTATTACAACTTTACAATTCAAATACTAAAAGGTGCTTCTTAATTGGATAAACAAGAGATTGATAACTCTACTTATTTTAGATATGAAATAAAATCGATTCAATACCTTATTGATTCATTATAATTTCTTGTAACATTGTGTTTCAACAATTAAATATTTGAAAGAAATGCAACGAGACCATTAAATCATTGTTTGGAGCTGTAGTTTAGTTTTGGAATGCATTTTAATTGTAATTAATTATTGATAGAACTATTGGTTAATGCACTTACGCTTGAATGGTTTCTTGACTTTCATTAAAGTAATATAAGGATAAAATAGTTTTATATTTTGTTGTCTTTTAAATCTGAAAGCATGTTAATTAGAATCTTCCTTTACTTAGTTTGTTTTGAACCAATTGCAGAGTGATGTTAGAGGTTAAAGTTTTAATTCTTATTGACTTATGTGATCCCCAGAATTATATTAGTTGAAGGCTTGTTTGACCATTGCTTTAGTTTAAGATCGTTTGAATGAGAGTGAATTTTATAGGAATAAAGATTTAGCATAAGTTTGGTATCATTTTAAATTAACCTTGATTGGTTTAATATTCTTGTACTTAGATCAAATAGATTTTATTATTTAGATGAAGATTTCCATTTAGATTAAAATCATTTGAATAGTAATTTGTATTTCTTGGTTTATAATTAATTAGAGTTACTTTCATTTGCACAATGATTATAATTTCTTATTCATATTGTTTGAGAATGTTTGCCTCAATTGATTAGTTTCAAACTATACATAGAAATTTTGTATTTAAACAATAAATTGATTTCTCACTCTAGTTTAGGTTAAATGTTCTGATCCTATATTACCTGCACTTGTGCCTCTAAGTCTTACGACTCCATATTGATAATTAAATGTTGGAATTATAACACATATAATTTCCCCAACATTTTTGGCATCATTGCCACAAAGGTGCTAAACAGATTAGAGAATAGTTTCTTTTGCAAAGTTTTCGATGTGATCATAGTTACAGGGTAACTAGATGGCGAACATGACTGTAAGATGTGAGTGAAGAGCCATGCATCTGCTTTGGTTTTGGGTCACTCCAAAGTGTGGCTTTCGAGGTAAGTGAGGAGTCCATGTTTGGTAAGTTTTATTACAATTAATAGTTTTTATTCATTTATATTAGAATTTCAAGCTCTTTAAAAATAAAACATTTTTGGGATGCTGTAATAACATCTTGGAACTAATCCATGTTGCGGGACATCAATCATCAACCAGCGGGAGAAATTCAAGAATGATTGAGAAGCTTGAACAATGTCTCTCAAAGCACTTTCTCAAATCCTAGCAGTAGCTAGGGTATCTGTCTCTCAAAAGGAGTTCATCCCGACTATATTGAGGAAATTATCTATCTCTACACAACTAGAAAAATATTTGGAAGTCTCCCTTAATTCTTCTTGTTATCTCACATAGTTTAATAAAATCCCAAAATGGGAAAAACTCCATTAAACCCATTCAAAATACATAATTCAAATAAATCTCAAAAAGAAAAAATAAAAGGCCCAAAATCCAATAAATAATCCAAGTATTTTCAAACAAATATCAAAGAAACAAAAATAGAAGGCCCAAAATCCAATAAATAATCTGATGAATATATTTAAAGCTTAAAATTAATTCCCATGCCAAATATGGGTTTATAAATGTTATAGTAAACTTGCTTGAAACTTGGATATCTTTCCATTATAAATCGATGGTATAGCATATCACACCATCTATCCATTAACGAATTTATACAATTATTTGTACGAAGAGACCATCTAAACTTTATATAAAAACTAAATTAAAAAACTTCACTAACTACATTTATATGAGAAAGTAACATAAATGACTATAATTATTCCATTCTAAATAGAAAAATATCCACATTTAAAAATATCATCAAATTAGTGGAACCATGTATAAGAAGACAAATAATAACCCTTTTATTTAATTTATATTTAGTACGCTCAACGTTAGAAATAAAATCATTGAAAATAGCATACCTATACAAATTTTAAAAAACAATGAATATATTTGGCTCAAACTAGTAGTTAAAGATATGTTTGCCAATTTTTCTACTATACTATAATGCATTTGAATTCATAGAAACCAATTCATCTACACATTCCACCATCTCTCCCATGATAATATTTGTGTTCACTCATGGCAAGTATCACAACTAAATCAAGCAATATAATTGATCTATAATGACCGTAACATTGCTTGATGTTTAACTTTTTTCGTATAAGAATAGAAAGATGAATGCATTTTGAAAAAATGTTATTTGGATTGCAAATGACTATTCCTTGAAAATGAGCATGTGAAGAGCTTTATTTTAGAAATTTTGGTTTTTTTTGGACAGTGAAGAAAGTTTGCAAATATGATAGCTCATATTGATAGCTCATATTGTCATATAAATGCATGTATTATCCCCTACTATAATATAATTGGTATATTGATTATGATGCATTTTGACAAACTGACTATTGTGCGTAAACTTAATGAAATGACAACAAGATTTTTCTAATTGATTATATATATAGTATTATGGCACTGATTTGATTATGACTTGATATTGATATTGTTTACATTAATGAATGAAATGAAACTATGATGCACATAACACATGAGAGATCTTAGACATGAAATTATGGTGCAACTTTGATGTAATGTGATGCAACCATACCCAAAGTAAATATAGCAATGTTTTGATTATATTGGGCATATTATAGAAATTCAAAAGTCGTGCTCATCAATACGGTGATGTCTACCAACGACGAAATATTGTCCAGGGAAGAATGGGCTATAGCAGCGTGAAATAATGATGTTATAATCCTATATTGTAACAACAAATACACAAAAAAAAGTCCTCATGATAAGAGAGTATTTCACTATAATTTCTACTAGTTGCGTAATATTGCAATATATGATCCACTAGTTGCGTAATATTGCAATATATGATCCACATAATGACTATTAGTTATGTGAAAATCTTGATGATAATATACATGTATGAAATATAGTTTTAGTGTTTACAGAATAGATTTCAATATCATGTATTTCATTCATAGGGAAAATAGATTTTCAGTTGAAATTAATGATAAAAACTGAAATAGAAAATGAGAAGCTAAAAAAATAATTATACTCGACTACTAAAAACTATGTTCTCTATCCCATATCCTTATTCATATTGGCAAACCACATACAAAATTGGGACAACAATTATTTAACCTTTCTTCCCTTTTATTTTAATATATGATATTTAACTAATTATTAATGATCAAGCATTAACCCATCTCTAACCACTAATTCGTTAATACACTCTACTTCATTTTTTCCATGTAATTTGTAACTTTTCTCCCACTCTAAGTGGATAATGTCCATGTTTTCCTTCTAGTTTAAGGAAGATGTTATAGAAACTAGAATGTGGCCTTTGGTTTGCTATTATATGAGTGCTAATTGTTTATAGCTAGTATAGTTTTCAATGAAAACAATGCCAAAATATAATATGCAAACCCTGAGTACTAAGGAAAAATATTGGACGTCGACTCATACATCATCATGTGATTTATTACTCAAACCCACTCATTTGATGTAAATAATATGTAAAAAAATAATTCTAGTAAACATAAAAATAATCATTAGTTTGTTTTTCATTTAGTTTTTGTCATTGAAAATCTTATATAGCTGAGGAAGAGAGTAGACAAGGACCATGCCCATGAACACCCATAATAAAATATGGTAACCCTCAACCTTCTAAGGCTAGAATAAGAAAGAGACTCCAGAATAGAAAATAAGATTGTGACAACTAACATGTTAAAAATTTGATTACCAATTCCTACATACACACACGATGACCTACGATGACAAGGGAGTTGAACAAACGACTTTCTAAAAACTATGAAAACTTGAAACATAATCATGCATATTTTCATTGCAGGTTGTTAAGTATGATTTCCAAGGGTCCTAATGATTTAAACTCGTACTCATGTTTTACATTACAAGGGACACACATAGCTACAACTTATCACGAGGAAGCTAATAAGCTAAGTATAATTGGTTTAGTAATGTTATACACATCTTTCAAATATTTAAGAGATTAAAACAATTAGATAAGATTTGATTTTGTTGAAATTGTCTGAGTTTTAGTTTCTTGTTTTTTACCCTTCATGTTTATGGTATCCTCATTCATTGGCTTGACACTTTTCTTTGAAAGATTTTTGTAGGGTGCAGGTTTTGTGCATATTTTAGATACCTTTCCCCCCATCCTTGACCATTTCACCTCTGAACCTGTGGACTTTATATCATAATTACCTTTTTCCCCAGTAATAACAATCCATTTTTTTTATGACATATTATTTTTCCATTTTATTAAATATGAGTGAGGTGATATATTTTTGATGGTTATCTAAGGAAAATATGGAAAAGTTTCTCTAGCTCTATTTCTTCTAGGTGATGCCCCAAAGTCCATAGTCAAAGGATGAACAATGGTGTGATAATTTAGAAAGGGGTTTTGAGTATTTGTCATTTTAGACCATTGTCGTTACAACCTGAATTGACTATTACACCTCAAGCATTATTGTTACGCCTCGAATTCTTGTTACACCGTGGGATGTTGACTACATCGCAACTGTCTAGAACCATGGATACTATTCCATAAGACAACTCTCGTAAATATTATATTATCTATGGGCGTCTAAGCAATCAAGGCAATTGTGATTTTGAGAAATGATGTAACAACAATAGGTGTTGTATTTAGAACCTATTGTAACAATTTCTATTCTCTCTTGATATTTATCAGCATGATAATAATGAGATTCTCATCACTAATCTGTTTCTAATTTTGGGCATGTAAATATTATAAAGGGGACTTAGTTCCATGTAAACAGGACTGTATCATCATTTTTCTTTTGTAATTCACAACCATTTTAATACAAAGAATAACATTGTTGATGTTTTTACAGATGTGGTATTGGGACTTTAACTAATTTTCATTTCATCCCTGCGCTGTGATAGGGAGGAAGGGTCATTCTCTTTAGTAAGGATTGCAACAGCAGCAATATCATAGTGGTAGATTAATCATTGTTCCTTTCAGTAAGTGTGAAGTTATTTTTGCAGCCATGTAATTTGTTGAATGGGTTTATTTATGTTTCCAGATTTTCAATATGTTGTCACATAGGATTGATTTGAGCATAATATTTAGTCATCAGGCTTAGTTACTAGCATGGTGTCTGGCACACCTTTTCCTTGTTAACATGAAGTGTGGTTTCATTTCCATAGAATAATTTTTTATTTTGGCATGAGTGTTACTTTTTGCAATTAAATTTAGTGACATTTGTTTTTGTCTTTTATTTTTACTCTTGCCTTGATCTGGATTTAAACAAGAACACAAAAAATTACAGAGATAACTAAAAATACAAAGATGGAGTAGAAATAACACTTCATTTCATTAATATCAAATACTGAAACATGATTACAAATAGAATGGAAATAAGATTAGCTCAGGTGATGGTAGCTTACCTCTTAGAAGAGATGTGGCGGCTACATGCCTCTAAACTAGTCTTATTTCCATTCTTTTTGTAAGAATTTCAATATTTGATATTAGTGAAATTAAGTGTTTTTCTACTGCATCTTTTTATTTATGGGTATATCTATAATTTGTTGCGTTCCTGTTTAAATCTGGATCAGTGGTATCGAAGCAGGTTATGATTCCATGGGAATGAGAGTTTAATGCATATTACAGTTTCAATTTTTTGCAGAAATATTCAACAAACTTTAGGTACCTGCTACGACCTCAATAGAGCACTTTCATGGGCCAAGCAGGAAGAGTTTTTCTTTTTTCATTTTTTTTGCAAGAACATTTTTAGATGACAAGTTTGCATATCAGATATGGAATATTTGGTGAAAATTATACAAAACAAAATAAGAAATCTAGATTCCTTGCAAAAGGAAAAAGAATCGACCAAATCAGAGTTTGAATGAGGGAGATATCGCTGGTTTAAAATCAACTATGTTGTAGACGTTTTTTTCTAATGCCAACTAGTGGATGACGAATCTCCTATCATTTTTTTATAGTTTTTGTGAAGAATTTCAGAGAAATGATTAGATATCTGAGCTTCTCTCTAAAAATCACCCAATTTAAAAAAAATGGGTCGAATTGGAGTTGGGACGTGGGAGATATCGTTGATTTAAAATCAACTATTTTTTTCAGAACTTTTGTGATGGCAGAACAATTTCAATGTGAATGTAGGATTCGAGAGTGTTAAGATAAGGATTTCCAACACATGAGAAGATGAAAAATGGTCATTATGTTTCCAAAAACAGGATATAATAAAGATTTTGAGTTATATTGACTAAGTTATGTCAATTTTAAATCTGGAGCAGCATTCAGAGCGGGGTTGCTTTGGAGACATGCCCTCCCACCTTGCTTTAGTAGGCACCTACTTCACATTCTTCAATATCAACATAGCAGCATCTGGGTTGGGTTATTTGGAGACATTCCCTCCCACCACGGGCTATGTAAGCACCTGCTACTTCATCAACAACCAACATCAAGGTTATGGATCAATCACACAAAATCCTTGTCATTGAAGTCCATTTGCTAGGCTGCACACTGTCAGTATCACAATTTGTCACAAGCATTAGAGGGTATCTCTATCCTCAGATTTGCTTTCATCATGGTTATGGGTCATCCACAAACCCACACTTCATAGATGTCCATTTGATAGGCCGCACACTGTCAGTATCACAGTTGGCCATAAGCATTACAGTGTATCTCTATCCTCGAATCTTTGTTCATCATGGTTATGGGTTAACAACATAAACCCCTTCTCTTCAGTGCCTCTTCTTATTCAACAAAGGCTTTGTAGGAGGGAACTTCACATAATGTGAACCATTGCTTCTTGAGGAGGGAGGAATGATCCGAAGACAAAATGACATCAGCCCATGGTATTCATCCACCCCTGTTATTTATCAACCCATGGAATTTACCCATGGTATTGTAAGTGGCATCCACCCATGGGTATTCATTCACACATGGTATTTTCCCATGGTATTGTCACATCCACCCATGTTATTCATTCACCCATGGAATTTACCCATGGTATTGTAACCAAAAAAGACTATAAGTAACAAGTCACATTTTGTAAAAGGGAGATTGTCCACCATAATGTAGTCCTTTCATTTATTATCACATAAACCCCTTCTCTTCAATGGCTCTTCTTATTCAACAAAGGCTTCACAGGAGGGAACATCACATAATTGGGACCATTGCTTCTTAGCGAGGGAGGAATGATCCGAAGAGAAAATGGCATCAACCCATGGTATTCATCCGCCCATGTTATTCATCAACCCATGGAATTTACCCATTGTATTGTAAGGGGCATCCACCCATGGTATTCGTTCACACATTGTATTCTCCCATGGTATTATCACATCCACCCATGGTATTATCACATCCACCCATGGTATTCATTCACACATGGAATTTACCCATGGTATTGTAACAGAAAAAGACTATAAGTAATAAGTCACATTTTGTAAAAGGGAGATTGTCCACCACAATGTAGTCCTTATAGTTATTGTTTGTTTTAATAAAATGTTTCTTTATGGTTTTGTTATTGTGTGTTTTCCCATTTTCTTCTGGGATTTCAATTTTTCAGATCTTGTGTGCCTCTTGCCAAGATCCCGATTGTGAAGCAAGTGTCTACTAAAGTTGGGTGGGAGGGCACGTCTCCAAAGTGAACCTGCTCCGAATGCTACTCCAAAATTAAAATGGACATAACTCGGTCAATATAGCTCGAATCTTCGTTCATCATGGTTATGGGTTAAACAGATAAACCCCTTCTCTTCAGTGGTTCTTCTTACTCGACAAAGGCTTCATAGGAGGGAACTTGACATAATGGTGACCATTTCTTCTTAAGGATGGAGGAATGATTCGAAGAGAAAATGGCATCAACCCATGCTATTCATCCACCCATGTTATTCATCAACACATGGAATTTACCCATGGTATTGTAAGTGGCATCCACCCATGGTATTCATTCACACATGGTATTTTCTCATGGTATTGTCACATCCACCCATGGTATTCATTCACTCATGGGATTTAGCCATGGTATTGTAACTGAAAAAGACTATGAGTAACAAGTCACATTTTGAAAAAGGGAGATTGTCCACCATAATGTAGTCCTTACAGTTATTATCTATTTTAATAAAAACTTCCTTTATGGTTTTTTTATTGTGTGTTCTCTAATTTTCTTCTGGGATTTCAATTTTTCAAATCTTTGGGGCCTTCGCCAAAAATCTGGATTGTAAAGCAAGTGCCTACTAAAGAGGGATGGGAGGGCATGTCTCCAAAGGGAACGCGCTCCGAACGCTACTCCAAAATTAAAATGGACATAACTCGGTCCATATAACTCAAAATATTTATTATAACCTATTTTAGAAACAAAATGACCATTCTACATCTTCTCATGTGTTGGAAATCCTTATTTGGACACTATGGAATCTCATATTCGTGTTGCAATTTTTCTGCCATCACAAAAGTTCTAAAAAATAACTGATTTTAAATCAATGATATTTCCCACATCAGAACTCTGATTCGACCCTTTTGTTTTTTGAAATTGAGAAACTTTTCGAGATAAGTTGAAATATACAATCACTTCTATGAAGTTATTCACCAAAACTGTAAAAAAAATATAGGAGAGATGTCGTCCACAAATTGTCGTAAGAAACATTTATGCAACATAGCTAATTTTAAGTCAGTGATATCTCCTTCATCTGAATTCCAATTCAGCTAATTGTTTTTTTGAATTTGGGTATTTTTTCATAAGGAATCTAACTGTGTAACTTTTTTTGTAGCCCAATGTTTTAGATCTGATTTGCAAACTCGCTGCCAAAAAAAAAATCCTGCAAAAAAATGAAAAAAGAAAAAATATTCATGCCCATCCCAAGAATGTGCTCTGTGGAGATCACAACATTTGCCTAAAATTTGTTAAATATTGCTACAAAAATCTGAAGCAAAAATATGCATTAAACCCTCATTCCCATGAAATCGTAACCTACTTTAATAGCACGGATTTGGATTTAAATAGGAACGCAACAAATTATAGATATAACCATAAATACAAAGTTGCAGTAGAAATAACACTTCATTTCATTAATATCAAATACTAAAATATGCTTACAAACAAAATGAAAATAAGACTAGCTCAAGCGATGGTAGCTTATCTTTGAGAAGAGATTTGGTGGCTACATGCCTCTTTATAGATAATAACTGTAAGGACTACATTGTGGTGGACAATATCCCTTTTACAGAATGTGACTTGGTAGTTATAGTATTTTTTAGTTACAATACCATGGGCAAATTATATTGGTGAATGAATACCATAGGTGGATGTGACAATACCATGGGAAAATACCATGGGTGAATGAATACTATGGGTGGATGCCACTTACAATACCATGGGTAAATTCCATGGGTGGATGAATAACATGGGTCGATGAATACCATGTGTTGATGCCATTTTCTCTTCGGATCATGGCTAAACTATATTGGAACAGACAGTGCATACTCCTTTGAAACAAACAAACCTACCATGGGTTAACAATTAACGGTTGCGATTCAATCAAATTAACAATGACTAAATCAACTCAACATTTTGGTGCTGTTGCTAGGGAAGAGAATTGACAATGCAATGAACCAATTATGTTTTGTTAATAGAGTGTTTCTAGTGTAAAGGTGTTGGGAGTTGAGACGAGAGGTAAGAACCTACACGTCGCTCTAATATACCTAGGCGATCTCACAACTATGGTCACTAGGACCCATAGGTTTCGTGAATTCCTTGATTCTTTAGATGTGTTCTTGGCTATACAGGTGTAGGGTGGTAAGACAAGGGGTAAAACCTACACATTGCTCTAATATACTTGTCCGGGCTCACCACTGTTTAAGTTGAGACACTTAGTGAATGAATAAATAGGCATAGGGTCCATGTGTAAAGTGTAGGAATAATAGAAATCCCAAAGTACAACCACTCTAATAAATTAAAAGAAAAATAGGTCATAAAAGAAATAAGAAGACTGTAGATTTGAGGAGGAAAACATTTATTCATGAGTTGATCTCAAAAGAAGAAAAAGAACAATCAATTTCTTAGAGGGATGCAAGGAAAATAGGGCCACAAAAATTTGTTACTACCATAATAAGAACAAAAGCATTTGGTTCCTCTCTCTCCAGACTGTATCTTCCTAAAACTAGTGTAACCATTCCCATAACTAAATTTCCAAATTAGGAGTAGTAGTGGAAGGCTAGTGATTAGGACCTTAGGGCTGAGCGTTAAGGAGAAACAGGTTGGGAGCACGAGGAGCCTGAGATAAAAAATCTTTCATTGACTTATCAATATCCCAACTCAGGTAGCATAGTAAAGCAGCAAGCCCCGAAGAACTTGGGCTATCAACTAACAAATCTTCACTCACAAGGCAATGACCAAAATGGTTTCAAGAAGAGTCATCACAACAAGGATGGGCACGATCAATAATGGGGGAAAACAATAATAACAACACTAAAATAGATGTCACCATTACCACCTTTGAGTTTCCAATAAGTGGTATCAGAGGTGAGGCTCCCATGGAAAACATTCCTTTTTCATGTCTCCCACCTCTTCAGGAAGTGAATGTAGAAGACATTGACATCTTCTTGTTTGAATTTGATATCTTGTGTAGGAGATATGATTATATTTTAGATGCTTAGAGGTTGAAATTATTCCCTGCTACTCTAAATGGACCAGCATGGAGATGGTTCATGGGATTAGGCTCTGCTACCATTCGGAAACGGAGCGACATGAAAGCGACCTTCATATCTAAGTATTGGGATTATTACAGAACCAGGGATTTGAGGGAAGAAATAATTAGGATGACAGAAAAGGAGGAAGAATGCTTGGAGGACTATGTGAAGCAATTCCATTACAATTTGCATAAATCTAAACATAGTGACTTAGATCAAGAAATCTTGAGGACCATATTCATAAGGGGAATGAGAAATGACTACCTTGATACCCTGAATCTACTAGGGAAGGGGGGCATATTTCACGAACAATTTGCCGAGATAGTAAAGCTTTGTTTGAGATGCTTTAAAGGATCATCAAAGGGGAGAAGCATGGTATGATATGCCTTTACCCAGATATAGAAATATGAAAATGGTGGTTTGACAAGGGTGAAAATAAGAAATTTGTTTGAGAATCTTAAAATTGGTATTCTTGGTACCGTGTCCGCTCAAATAATGTTGACGCAAGTGAAGAAAGCACATGACAAGGCTGATGTAGCTTTAGCCTTGTTCTGCCTGATATTCAAGGACAAGCATTCCCAGTAGGAATGTAGGGTAAACAACATCGACATGTGCAACATTTGTGATCTAGACAATCTTACATGTCATTGCCCAGAGCTTCCCATATTGAAAGTCATGCTTAAGGAATCAAGTGAGGAGGTTTAGTCTTCCTACTTCATTGGATTCAGGAAACCAACGCAACCACTACCCTTAGGTATGCCTCAAGACTTATCTTATTTCAATCCATGGAATAATACATATAATGTTTAACAATTTCCATCACAGTACTCTACCCCTCCTCCAACACAATATCCTTCACCTTGGAATCAATGGTATCCATCATAACCTTTCTAATGCCCTTCATCACAACCATATCCCTGGACTCAGAATTGGAGAGGAAATTCCCTAAGTCTAGTCCCCCTTGTAATACCGTTGCAACAACAATTACATATACCACCTCTTCAAACACCTATTGCTACACCTTCTATACAACCCCAATTAGTTGTGCATCCTACCCTTAACCTGAACAATAAGGCGTCTAGAACATTGAACCCTTGACTACATTTCAGACTTATTGTATAACTCTTGTCGAGTATAACTAAATCCATCTTCAGTCAGGGAAAATGGTTAGCCCAAATTTGTCCTCTATAATAGCAGAGCAAGAATGTAAGTGACCGGGGGGTGTCCTACAAATTTTGAAGTTGTTGTCAGAACTGTAACAATTGATTCAGAAAGGATTTTTATGCCTTTAACATCCATTTTGAGTAAAGATGGTACACCTCTAACAATGGATTTGACTATAACAACTAAAGACCTTGCATATCCTAGAAGGCTAGCAGAAACTACTATGACTTCACACATGGAATCAGACTTCCATAGCGAGTTGAGAAAATTACACATATGGATTCCTCTACTACAGGCTATCAAATATGTGCTTGTTTATGAAAAAACAATAAGGGAGTTGTGTGTTAAAAAAACTAGAATGAAGCCTAAGCACCCTCCTACTTTTCATGTGATGGTAAAGTTGTATGAGTTGATGATTTATCATCCCCTTTTAACCATATACAATGATCTAGGGAATCCTACAGTCATTGTTTGCATCGAAGAAAAGCCCATTACCAATACACTGATTAATTTTTGGGTAGCCATTAATGTAATGACGAAAGAGGTCTTCATCACCTTAAGGTTACAAAGATGGCGACACACAACTACAACGTTGAAATTAGCGGATAGGTCCCGTATCAAACCCAAGGGGATGTTAGAAGACATAGTGATTACAGTAAATTCTTGGTGTTATCCTATTGTGTTCCTTATTTTAAAAACTAAATCAGACGTTGGGGGCATCCTTTAATCTTAAGAAGGTCATGACTAGCCACTTTAGATGCATTCATAGGATGCAGATCTTGATTTGCAATGAATTATGATGGCTAGGCCACCAAGAATCTTAGCCTTTATCCCCCACCAAAACCAGATACGGATTCAGGAAACCCCTTTTGGAATTAATTTGAACCGAAGTCAGATCCCTCATAGACATCTCTCACCATTGAGAAGGCACAATACTTTAAGAATGAAACAGAAGATGATATCATAAGTGGTTTTATTAGTAATTCACTTTCTGTTACTTCCATTGAAGACTTGGGGGAGGAAGATGTTGTAGAATATTTAAACCTTCAAAAAATGAAGACCACCCCAAGTATTAATAATAGTCCTATTGAAATTGAACCAAGCAAATATTTTAATGTTAATCCAAACTTGACTGCTGAGCATAATAGATTGTTGTTATACCTTATACAGAAGTACAAAAAGGTGAGTGCATGGGATTATACAAATATGAAGGGTATCCATCCCAGCCTATGGACTTGCCTAATTTATTTGAAGGATGGTTGCAATCGAGTGAGACAACCACATTGATGCATGAACCATGAATTAAAGGGGGTAGTAAAAGAAGAATTGCAGAAACTCCTGAATGCCAACTTCATTTATCCCATTTCTGATAGTCAATGAGTATCTCCACTTGTCATTGTCCATAAAAAGAATGGAAAGTGGAGGGTCTATGTGTATTATAGAGAACTTAACAAATCCACTCAAAAGGACCATTTCCCCTTGCCATTTATAGATTAGGTCCTTGATACCTTGTCTGGAAATAAATTTTTCTCATTCTTAGATAGGTTTAGTGGGTACAACCGAATACAAATTTCCTTGGAAGACCAAGATAAAATTACCTTTACCTGCCCTTGGAGAACTTTCTCATACAAGGTTCTTCCATTTGGACTTTATAATGCATCAACAACTTTCCAAAGGGTGGTATTGGGAATTTTCTCGGATCTGTTCAATGAATTTCTAGAAATTTTTATGGATGACTTTACACACTATGGGGATTCCTTTGAAACAACATTAGTTAATTTGGAAAAATTATTAGAAATATGTGAACACATTAATGTTGCTTTGAGTACTGAGAAATATCACATGGTGATGAAAATCTTGAAAATCACAATCCCCAAGACACAGAAAGAGGTACATAGCTTCTTGGGTTATGTAAGGTACTATAGGAGGTTTATAGAAAACATTTCAAAGAATGCATCTCCTTTATTTTCTTTACTTATGAAAGATGTAGATTTTGTATGGATAAGAAAATGCAAGGAGGCCCTTGTGGAATTAAAATATTGTGTATCAACAACTCCTATTTTGTGGAGTCTGAATTGGAATATGTCATTCCATGTAACTAAGAACACATTTGACACTGCTGCGGGAGCTATTTTGGGCCAGCTAGAGGACAAGAAACAATATGCCATTTATTATATAAAAAAAAACTTGACTCCAGTTGAACTCAATTACATAGTGACTGAGAAGGAATTCCTTGTAGTAGTGCATGTCAACAATAAACTTTGGCACTACATCATAGGATATCAAATGGTTTTACACATTTACCACTTTGCCATTCATTTTTTGATGAACAAACCAGTCACTAATGGTAGGATTACATGGTGGTTATTTTTGTTACAAGAATTTGATATAACTATCATAGATATATCGGGGAAAGACAATGTGGTGGCTTATTTTCTTTCTAGGCTAAATGTTGGTAGTGAAAGCGTGCCTATTGAAGATTATTTTTTGGATGAATATATTTTTTATATTTCAGTTCACTCACAATGGTATGCATACATAGCTAATTATCTTGCTGCAGTAAAATTCCCCCAACACCTATCCTATAGGGAAAATAAAGGGATTGTCTAGCAAAGCGCTAGATACTCATCGATAGTAGGAAATCTCTATCACACTATGCCAGACCATCAGACCAGACGTTGTTTAAGGGAGCATGAAATTTTTTATATCCTTCAAGCTTGTCATGAGGAACCTTGCGGAGGACACTTCAGATAAGAGAACATGATACAAGGTGCTCTAAACAGGATTCTATTGGCCCACAATATCTAGGATGCTAAGAAATTTGTGAAGGGATGTGAGAACTGCCAAAGAATGGGTCTACTGTTACCTTCTAAAAATAGAGTTCTAGTTGTACAAAGAGTAACCAAGAACATAGAGATTTTTAGCCATCTTCCAAGCCACAGAATCTCTCAAAGCTAGATCAGACCCTCTCCATGGGATAGTGTTCATAATAAGGTTTCCAATGATAGGTGGAAGCCCAAAAATGGACTCCTAGTTCATAAGTTAGAATAGATTAAGATACCCTTTCAAAGCCAAAAAAAATGGAAAAACGGCTAAGGGCTAGGCTCATCGCAAATTGCAATCGAGGCTTTTCTAAAGCAATAGTAAGGGAAGGCATCGAAATCTATGATGGGTTGATCACCGATATCATAAATCACAAATCGACAGGCCCTTTTCTCTCACCACCAGGGGGCCACGTGGAAGAATAACATTGGTCCCTATGAATTGACATCGATGGTAACATCGTCATGACATGGCAGTATGGGGATGATATGGTAGTATGTATGACATGAAGCATGTTGATCTAGCATTTGTACGGGTCTTAAGGGGGCATTTTAGGATGACACGTGTCACCTCTCACAAAGTGACACATGATAGTGATGACATCGCCCATCATAAATCAGCAATCGGCTATTGCAAAATGAAAATCCCCTCCTCCACTCATACCCCTTCTAACCTGCGATTTCCATATGTGAAAGACCCTCTCGGATGCAATATTTTGTGTCATACCTTATTAAAGTTCGCATCAGAACAATCAACTAGCAAAATCAAAGGAGGTAAAAGGAATCTCTCTCTCGCACTGCGATTGCGATATCTTGGGTGGGCCTAATCCCATCGATCGCCGATTGCAAGTGTTAATGGGAGATACTAAAGGAAAAGTGTTTTAAATCATTGATATGTGGTATTCCATGCAACAAAGAAAAGATACTCCCTGAGGGGAGTCCAAAGGCCCTAGCACCCAAGGACTAAACACTTGGTCATAGCGTCCAGTCACATGAAGCAAAAGGGCTCGAGTGGATCTGAAGGCCTTGTCCTGTAAAGGCTTTTAATGGAGACTCGAAAGGCGAGAAATCCATGACTAGGTAGTGCAAAAATTTAAGGTGAGGTGGGTCGGTAGCTGTGGAATTTAATAAAGGAGATGGAGCTTTCAAACTCAACATGAACTGACCTACAGAGGCCCCTTATGACACAAAATCTAGATCGACATTGATAGAGGTAAACAAGGACTTAATAGCTTGTGATGACATGATTATCCAGCATGGTACCCCCATACAGAGCAAAGATGAAGTACCACCCAGGGGTCCTCTGCTTCAGTACAACGACATGAAACTGATAGTGCCCACTCCTAGCTTTAAAGGTTGAATGGTTCAAGCAGTAAATGTAGAAATGATGTGAATCGACTGAGAAACATAGGAGGATATAACGTGAGAAAACTACAACCTGAAGAAGTGATCACAGGGATGGACATGAAGATATTTTATTAACATTCTTATATGATTGCTGAATTGTTTTATTACCCTATAATGTGTCGCCATTAAATGAGGCAATTAATATTTTGTAATGCTTTTAGGCCACAGAGCCATGTCATTTCGAGACATCTAGTTGACCTAATAGCTGAGACTCGGCCAAAGATATTTTTTGTAATGAATGTTCAACAGTCCTCTCTCTAGATAAATAGGGGAAAGAAACACTTTACAAGTGTTCAAACATCATAAAGAAAATGCTACATGTTATTTTTAGACTGTATGACTTTATAATATAGATCTTTCAAAATATCAAGGAAATGGTGGTGATTCCTCCTTCGAGTACTACAATATGTTATCTCTCTGTTAAAACCCATTATGTTCATATTTCTTCTCTAAATGCCTACAATCGTAGCTACTAGAAATATTTCATACTTCCTCATAGATTCATTTGTATTGACTTATTAATGCATGTGCCTATATGGATTATTGATATTATATCTTTAAAATTGTGCTACATGAATCATAGCATTCAGTATCTATTTTATCTATTATATCTACTCGTAACTCAAATAAGTGTTTAAATTCTTAATGCTTAAAGCTATATGTGTTGAATGTAGAATTCTTGTTGCTTTAAGCTATATTTGATGAGTTGTTATTTCTTCTTATCCTATATCATTGCTCTATACAATATTATAAAACTCTAAGTCCTTGAACTACTCGACCTCCACTATTTTATGCACATATTTCTATGAACTACATATGTGAAGAAGTTCTAGAAATACATGACTTATACCTTTGGATGAATGAATCAACCCATTCCCTTTAATATAAATATATAGAATATATGTGATGTCACCATTTTCCTCAGAATCCTTTAAGAGACAGAAAATCCAGATGTGCCTAGGCATTGGTCTTATAAGCAATGCGAGGTTGTCTCTTGGAGTGGCAACATATTCTGGTGTCGTTGTCAAGAAATGTATTGAAGGATTTTTCCCCTGGGATATAACAAGTTGAACACTCTTTATGTAGGTGAAAAAAGATATTTTGATTGCATCCACATCACCTTGGCGACTCCACAAACCCCATTATCATTTACTGTCTTGGCTTTTAAAAGCCCTCACACTTGCTCAGATACCTCTCAACAGAAAGCCCCATTTTTATTTGACCCAAAGAAATTAATTCTCAGTAAACTTTCAAAGGAGAAAATTCATACTACTTGCATTATTGTCCCATTAGTCTTTTAAGTTGTAGAATTTTGTAGAGTTTTTCCTACAAATCAGCTAGCTTTGATACCAAGTAGAAATTTCCCACCTATAGATCAACCTGGTAATGCAATGTACTAAAGTAAAACACTTGATCTACTTCTCCAAACAATTTAGCAGAAGCTTAATCAACCATGAGCAACATCAATAAGAACACATATAACTGATCAGAAGGAATCAATCACACATAACATAGAAGAATTTACCTAGGGAAAGCACCTTCCTAAAACCCCATCTCTGTATTATCATACAAGTGGAAATATAGTCTGGATTACATAAAGCCTTAGCTCGGAAGCTATCCAGCTCTTAGTACAATCCCTCTGCTACTTATAGATAGTTAAAGGCTTCTCATAAACCTTCTCCTCTACCCTCCAAGCATCCTATTTCCTTGCGCAATTTCCTTGGGGTCCAGTGTTGTCACCTGTGTGAATTGGCCTCTTCACACACTCACTAACCTCTGATCTAACTGTACAAACTTGAAGGAGATAAATCCTCATCATGGATGAGCTTCCTTTATAGGAAAAATATTCATCCAACTGATAGTACATTGTCCCTTCTCTGATCTCAACTGGGTCTCTGATAGAACTGACATGCATCAGTTATCCATGAGTGAGTACACAGTTATCTAAAAATAATAGTTGTCACATGCACGCAAGCATCAGCAAATTGTATCTAATTAATTTAACAACTTGTTACATTAATGTAACTGAATTTTTCTAAGTTAAACTAAGTCAACTAATCCTCTCAATATAGAACTCATCCTTAATTTCTCAATGAATGGAGAAAATCAAGGACACATTCCCCAATTAGTGGAGAAATAATTGCATGTTCTCACAAAGACTTCAAGTTTTATTTTCCTTAACTAATTAACTCATGGAGAGTTAATTAATTAATATTCAAACTGCTAGTAAGACCAAATTCGAATTTCACTTCCTATTTTAGACTAGGGACTGTCTAAAAATAGCAATCCAACTTGAACTGCTAAAAAGAGAACTTCTATTTTTAGCACTTCCATTTTTCATTCCTTGTTTCCCAATCTAGCACTGATGCCCAAACTGCTATTTTTAGTAGTGTTATTTTTAGCACTTCTATTTTTAGCAATTTCTTTTTACCAATTTTCAACATAAGCTTCCGCTTCCATATGTCAACCCGCCGTTACTCACTACTTAGGATTTACTCCTAAAACCCTTACATACCCTTCTTTCAATCTAGCCACTCCTGCCACTATTTTTTTGGCCCAAGTTCCTTGGGAGAATATCAATCCCCTTGCATTAATTTATATGGTTGTTTCTAGCTTTTTTCTGAATAAATATGCCTCTTGATATTAGCCCCTAAGTGTTATGCGCGAAGACTACCTAAAGCTTCTTCCTAGGTTCAATGGGGAGGACGAAAACACTACACAGAGACACAGTGAAACCTTCTATGCTTTTTCTGAGAATCTAAACATGGAATAGCTACATGTGGTCCTGATACTTTTTGTACAATCCCTTGATGGAGAAGCCAAAAAATGGTTTAAAGCCCTACCCAATTCCTCCATCACTACCTGGGAGGAAGTTGAAGAACCTTTCACAGAAAAATTGGGTGAAAAGAGATATCATGAGTACCTCCTCACAGAGTTTAGCACTATATGGAAGAAGCAAAAGAGGATATCTCTGAATTTATAAAAAGTTTCAATAAGAACTATAATAATCTACATGGTGAGATAAGGGCTCCTCCAACTGGTACTTAAGTAACTTTTTTGGGAGCCTTTGAATCCAAATTTGGTTTTGCTCTAAGGGAAAGTAAGTGTCTCAGTTTAGATCAACTCCAAATCGATGTGCTTGAAGTGGAAGAAAATTTCACCTCACTTGGAAAGTCAAGAGGAAAGTAGGAACCTACTGAGAATCAAAGAGGGAAAGAAGAGGCATCCTCCTCTAGTCAAGATAAAGAATCACTAGACCTGAAGTGGGATGGAATGGATAAGCTCATCAGGATTTTATCACATAAGCTTGGAAAGCTTTAACTTGAGAACAAGTGTCTCTCCAAATAGAATGCTCAAGGCAACAACTAGGGTTATAACCCATAGTATAGAAGGCCTCCATTGCAGATACTTACAAGGGAAAGAAAGGAACATCTCGATCCGACTGCTCACCCCCTATATTTAAAAAATGATCTGGTTGAACAATGGTTGGGTACACATGAGATGTAAGGAAACTTGTATTTTGGTTTCTCTGAAGAAGAACATGAAAATATGGGTCACTAGGAGACCAGGCATGACAGAGAAGCAACAACAAATGAGGAGGATATAGATTATTATTGTAAACAATTTATAGATTTCATGCAAGCAAAACTACACCAAAGGTATGATTTAAGATCTTCAAGAAAGAGGTCGAGGGAACTAGAACAACAAGAGGGAATTTCTCCCCGAGATATTCCCTCAGTACCAACGAAAGGGAAAGGTAAGGTGAATCCAGACTCTTCTAAGACAAAATTCTCCTCAAATTAGAAAAGCAATAGTTCCAAGGGACACACAGAAAAGTAGGCACATGTTCCACTAAAAGCAACCAGTGGTAAGGAAGGAGAAGCAGAGTTAGGAGGTATACAAAAATTCCAACATACATTCAATCTTCAAAAGGAACATGAAAAGGTAAAGATTCATGTCCCTCTTATTGAGCTTCTAAAGTAGCCTACTTATAAAGCTCACGTATTTCAATTCCTGCTTCTGTCCACCTCTTCACCCACCCATGATCTCTTAGACCTTCAAGAAGAGAGGCCAATAGTTATTTTTGGGCTACATGTGGAAGAACTTGATCCTTCTACTGCACCCTTCTATGTGACCATCATAATCCATGACCTTTAATTGCATAATTGCATGTTTTTTAGCTACATGTGGAAGAAGCCGATCCTTCTACTACACCCTTCTATGTTACCCTCGTAATCCATGACCTTTTATTGCATAATTGCATGTTGGACTCCAGAGCCTCACACAATCTCATGCTATTAGTAGTGATGGAACAACTTGGCTTGCATGTCATCAATCCCTACAAGGACCTATACTCCTTTGAGTCTAAGAGGGTTAAATGTTTAGGAATGATAAAATATCTAGTGGTAAAATTGGCTCAGATTTCTATGAAGAGTGTGGTAATTGACATAGTAGTGGCATATATTCCCCCTTCGTTCAGCAAGCTTCTATCTAGATCTTAGGGTTCCAAGGTAGGCGGATCTATCAAGTTATATCTAATTTATGCCCTTATTCCCACATTTGGAGGGGAACAAAGGAGGTTGTATAGAGAGTCCAGGTTTGTAAAAACCATGATCCTAGCTAAAGACTTAAAAAACTCCCCAGTGCATGGAAAAGAAAGTGACCCCTTCTACTAGTTCCTAGAAGAAGATGAGACCATATTAGAAGAAACATCAGTACACCTCATTGAAGCTGGAGTTTGAGGAAACCAACAACCTAGAGGAGTATGAAGCATTTCTCCTTGGGTTACAAATGACAAAGAATATGAATATTGAATTCCTAATGGTCTATGGAGACTCTGAGCTGGTAGTAAGGTAGATCATGAATCAGTGCCACACAAAACACCCCAGACTGAAGACTTACCCGAATGAAGTGTGGGATTTAATTGATGACTTATTCCTAGCCTTTAATATCCAATTCTTCCCAAAGAAGGAACCATAATGGTTGACTCCCTTGTTGTAGCAGCAAGCAATTCATACCCCCTAAAAATCCACTCCTTAGGTATAAGTTAGAATTCAGATACAGACCCTCTATACCTAATAATGTCAAGCACTAGCAGGTATTCGAGGATGACAAGTAGGTGAATCGATTCATAGAAGTCGTTGGGGAGTTTCCTAACTCCACCATTGATCAAGAATAAGATAAACAGGTAGATCAAGAAACCAGTTCGTTAGAAGACACAGTAGTTGAGTGCAAGACTCTGCAACTGAAAGGTAATACCATCCCTCGTGGACTAGTCACACTAGAAAGGCATTTTAATAGGGATGACATAGCCTCAAACCCAATGGCTCCAGAGATAGATTATCAAGTAGAAGATTGAAATATCGGGTTAGAGGAGGAAATACGAATGACCAAGTTGGCTAAAGGAATCCCCTTGCAATAAACACAAAGGTATTTAAATCTATTCATAACCTACAAGGATGTTTTCTTGGTCTTATGAGGACATTAAATAATTTGATATTAACATCATACATCATAATATTCCTTTAATGCGTGGAATAAAACCAAGAAATTCGAAACTCAAGAAGATAAATCCACTCTTACTCCCCTCCATTGAAAAAGAAGTGAGGAAGCTACTACAGGAAAATATCATAGTGCCTTTAAAGTACTCTAAGTGGGTGGCCAACTTAGTCCCTGTTTGGAGAAAGAATGGAGAAATAAGGCTATGTGTAGATTTTCAGAATATGAATAGGGCATCATTGAAAGACAACTATCCACTGCCTAAGATGGATTATATATTACAGAAGGTGGTTGGTTCAGTCAGAATGTCCATGATGGATGGGTTCTATAGTTACAACCAAGTAGAAGTCCACCATGATGATCAGAAGGACAATGCTTTCGCCACCCCATGGAGAACATTCATGTATGCTTGCATGCCTTTCGGTCTTATTAATGTAGGGGCCATATTTCAGAGATCTATGGATATAAATTTCATGGGGGGGCAAGATAAATTCGTGGTGGTTTATTTATATGATATCACAATCTTTTCTAAGACTTATGAAGTGCACATCCTCCACTTAAAGCTCAACTTTGAGAAATACAGGAGGTACGATATTTCCTTGAATCTTAAGAAATCTAAGTTTAGCCTTAGTGAGGGGAAGATACTAGACACAGAGTAGCAAAGGAATGTGTGAAGATCGATCCTAAAGGCGTTAAAGCCATCAGTCATATTCCTCTACCCATGAATAAGAAAGAGGTCCAAGCCTTCTTTAGGAGAATAAATTTCTCGAGGAGGCTCATACCCAACTATGCAGAAGTAGTCAAGGGTATTACTAACATGCTTAAGAAGGAAAATGAAGCCAATTGGAGCCCTCCCCCAAGATATTCTTCCATTAGAACTAAAGAAGCTTTGGTTGAGGTCCCGGTACTAGTTAGCCCCGACTATTCAGCAAATTTATATATCTTCTCTTTTGCTTCTCCTCATACTATTGCCACAATTCTGTTGCAAAAGAAAAAAATATGGTTATGAATAGCCATCGCCTTCTTCAGCCAAGTCTTGAGGGATGTTGAACTGAAATATAACATCTTGGAGAAGCAAGTCTATGCACTAGTCAAGGCTTTGAAGGAATTTAGTATGTATGTGTTATAATCAGAAATCATAACATCTTTCCCAACAACAATGGTCAAGGATATCATGGTGCAAGGAGACAACAAAGGAAAAAAGGGTAGGCGGATAGAAAAGATACAATAATATGAGCTAGACATAAAGCCTATTAAGCTCATAAAAGGCTAGGGGTTGGCCAAGGTTTTATCCAAATATAATTGCCAAGCTCTAGGGATATACCTGATAAAAGAGGAAGGTAGACCAGAGGATCATCAGAATGGGATTAAAACATCCAAATAGAAGATCTGTGCTAAATATGAGGGATCACCCTGGTATAAGAACGTCATTTATTATCTCTTATTCCTGAGGTGCTGTTGTGCTATACAACAACCCCCCATTTCATAAAATTTTACTTTAGAAAACTATAATATGAAATGGGTCCCTTTTAGATTAAATTGGTATTAACTTATCATTCCTCTAAAGGTCTGGAAACAAACGAAACATTATAAAACGCTTTTTGAGTTCATAAATAATCGGTCTTATAATAAAATGAATAATTATTTATTATTGCGATAAAGCGATCGCAAGATCGCATATCGCAATAACAAAGGATGCATAACAAAGACCCATTGATTCTCCCCGATGCGACAAGCACGAGTAACCATCGGTTATCAGGAAAGCAAACAACAAAAGGCCCATCTCCTTGCTCTGATGCAATATCACTATTGGCAATCGGGGAATACGATATGAATATAATGAAACTCTTCCCCTTAAAGCTCCCGATGCGAGTTAAACAATATTGCTATCGGTGATCGGGGATTCCACAATAACTTAAATAAAACTGCCCAAGGCTTTCTCCGATCGCCAATTGTGATAAAGCCAAGTGCGACTTTCGAAAAGGATTGATATGACTTTGGTATATTATATTAATTATTATTAAAAGCCTTTTCTCTTCTCGATAGTGATTCACTTGTGCCCAACCGCAAAAAAATCAAATCCACGCTTAAACGATTATTCGGCAAATAAAGGATATAATGAGCATTTAAATGATTGACAGGTTTAAACGGACAATTAATGGAGCAGTTATGCCTAAATCCCTTTAGATATTGTATCCGCGGGAGCCTTATGATAATCTTCCATTATTCATTGATTGGCACAATTCCTCCATACTTGTTTTTTTGCCATCTATTCTCTGCATTACGTTCATTTTATCTCTTGTGCAGAGCTTTTCCATAGTAGCAAATTCAGACCAAATGGGGAAGAAATCTAAGAAATATGGAACAAATTCAGCTTCTGTGGTAACAGGACAACATGCCACCAATCCAGGACCACGCAAAAAAGGATTAATCTCAGATACCACATGTCTCGGCCTCGGTAATACTTGGCAGAGCATTTACAACCTGGTTGAAACGGAGGAACCTCAGCAAACATCAGTACAAGCTACAACAAGCTCGAGCAGGAAGTCTGATGCTACTCTAAAAGATTTGGGTAATTCCTACTTGCACAGGATAGCGGCTCAAGAGAAAATTCTTCCATATACAGATGTGGTGAGATGGGCCATTGAAGAAATTCCAGTTACGAATAGAACATTCTGCATTATTGATGGGAGAGTATTCGGTTCATTTCAGCCAAATGATTTGAGACAAATGTACCATTTTCCCAAACCAAAGAAGAAGTATAATAAAGCATTCCTGGAGAAGTTTAGAGATGAAAATGAAATTGAGTCAGAGCCCATACGGGAATGGAGACATAACCCGGCGAAACAAAAACATGAGTCTTCGGGTAAGTGCTCCGTCAATTCCTTATGTTCTCCTTATTGTTATGCTAGAGCTATGATGTGTTGAATGTGGGGATTGCATTATTCTTCAAAATTTTCCATAGAGATGGTACCTTTGATGGAAGCAGCATGTAATAGTGAAATCATGGATTGGGAGAATATATTATCGGATAAGTTAGCTACAGCTATTCTTGACTTCATAAACAAATCTCGTGTTACTGATAGGTTCATCCCTCCATTTTACTTTAGTGGCTACATTTTAGACACCCTCTGTTTTAATTCCGAGTTTCCTGTGTTAGGGTGGAGATCGACTCCACAGGACCCCATGCCCATTCATATCTACCACCAGAAATTATGGAAATCTCATTATAAACACCACCTATATCAAGTCTGCAATAGATTCATGCTACTTATTTTCTATGCAATTTTTGATAGACCTTCTCCTAAGATCTCCTCTCAAGCAGAGATTGACTTAACAGCCTTAGGACCCTAGTTCGGAGAAGAAAAATTCACTTATGTAAGAGTTTTCGGCATTCAAGCCAGGCCTCATATCCTCCCCTTGTATATACCAGAAAACTATTAGCTCGAGAGATAGCATATCAACTTACAACCACGTCGACTACAAAGACCCTCACGAATTCAAAGAAGCAAGTTTCGCCTCCTTTTCCTCGAAGGTGTGGCGTCTATACTCTGCATGATTATAAACATGCAGAGAAAGAGGCAGAAAATATTAATATACTAAATCTCGCCACTCTGCCTAACAGATGATTTGATCCAAAAAAGGTCGTCTATAATGTTCTAGACCATGCCAAACTCACTAAATTTGAACATAAAGAAGATGAGTTTGATGACCTGTTTTCCTCAGCCGAGTCGATATTTCAGGTGCAGCATATAGCTAAAATGAGATACCATGATGACGGGTTAGTTGAATCTAACAAACTTAGAGAGCAGAGGTTGCAAACTCTGCCTCTAGATTTGTTAGCCACTGCCCCGATGATACATTCAAGCGAGCCTGAGCAGCAACTTACCAACGAACCTCCTGCTACATCCGAAATCTTTAAAGAGGTCCAAAGAAGACAATAGGAAGGACTTCGGAGGTTAGAACAGGAAGAGGCAAAGAGGAAAGAACAAGAGGAAACACAGAGGAAAGATAGAGATGAAGCACAAAAGAAAGAACATGAGAGAATACAGGAAGAGGAACAGAACAAGCAGTAAGAGTAGAGCAGCAAGGAAGAGAATGTCGACACTCAAATTGACCCAAGATTGCTCCAGGAATGGCAACAATTTAATTCAATTATAAGCAATCTTGAGATCTCAATGGATGTCGATACATCCAAAGTGGCCGATACACAGGATACAGCATCAAAAGAGGTTCCAAGCAAGGGAACCAGTGGTCTATCCCCGACTACAGAAGTAGAAATAATTCCCAAGGATCCTTTGGATCAAATTATTTTGCAGGTCAAGGATATTCCTCCATTGGATGTTTTTTATAGTCCAAAACACAGGGCTGTAATAAAGCGACAGTGAAAAAGGAGAAGGATTGATCAACCTTCTCTGTTCCCTGAACAAACATTAACATCCAATGTAGTGTGGAAGGAAGAATTCGACCCCTCCGATGACTTGCAAAGTTGTCCCAATATGTTGGTGCCTATTCGGTAGCCACCATGGATAAGGCATCGGAGGTGAGCAATTTATTGAAAGAAAAGGATCAACCGATCACTCCACTACAAACATCGCTATTGGAGGCACAGCAGAAGGCAAAACAACTACAACAACAACTGTCCACGCAGCAACAGTTAAATAACCAACTGAACAAACAGTTGCATGAAGAGAAACAAAGGGCAGATTCGGGAGCGATTTAGAGACAGAAATAATTATCGGAGGCATTAGCGAAATTGAAAGCAATGAATGAACAGATGGTGAAAACAAAAGATGAGAAAATTGCTCAATTATCAGCTCAAGTAGAGAAGTTCAAGAGTCTTCCCCAGCCTGCCGATTTTAGAGAAGAGGCAATACAGATTAATAATGCACTAATAACACAAATAAGATTGTTGTGTCATGAAATTGCCCAAGTTGAACCTCTGTGCAACATAACAACATCTATAATAGACAAATTAGTTGATGCCAGGTAGGATTTAGAGCAAGCCGATGAGACTTTAACGGATTTTCTTACTTGGCAGGACACTAATGAGGGACAGGAAGCAAACTTGCCTAAAATCTTAGAATCCCATAAAGAAATTCTATTCATGGAGTGCCAGTCCCAATTAATGAAAGCAGAGAGAGCGGTTTCTAGATGCAAATTATATACGAACAACTTGATTGACTTGATTAACAATACTCTCTATTTATCTAACATGATTTCTCAATGTACACCAGGTAAATTATTATCAGCCAAGACATTGGAGCAATCATGTTACCAAGAGCTAGAAAAGAATGGGAGATTGATCTCAGGAATTAAAAGTTTAACTTGGGACACCTATTGGTTGTTCCTAGTAAAACCATACAGACAGAGAGCCGCCCTCAAATGCCTAACGGATGCAATTGGGTGTATCATTCCCGATATACACGATGCCACCTATGCTGCTCAAATCAATTCTCATCTCAGCCGCCCTCAAGAAGTGGAATCAATGCTGGCAATATGCCAACTCAGGACAAAAGGCTAACAGCCAGAGTGATGAATCATGATGCTGATTACCAGATTGCTGTGGGGAGATATTCAAGATCGGGTTATACCAATTTAGTGGCATTTTAATTTTGTAGTTTGTTATATTAATTTAGTATTTATAGACCCTTTCATGTATTTAGAAAGGGTCGTAAGTTTTTGTATATGACTTAAGCCTGAAGTTGCACTACTGTACTTCAGGCATATTCTTTTATGAAAACTAGACCAATTTTTCCAAATTTTGATAACGAAGCTTTTATGTGGATGTGCACTACTGCCTTTATTTAAAGGTATTTCTGAGTCGAAAGAAGGAATTCAAATTGCGATTGATGTTGGGAATGATTTGCAGCTCATATGGTACTATTATCTATGTCTGAATTTATTCTTATTATGTGAATTATTGTTTGATCATTCTTGTTATTATTGAATGTATCAATGTGTTTTAACAACAGTCTTTATACTTTCCACTACTGGATGTTTACAGTTTGCTATTCTTCTAATCATGCATGTATCAGTAATATGAAAAGAGAAGTGTAACAATGTTTTATCAATTACTTCGTTCAACTATTTGAATGAAGCAATTATTATTTAAATGAATGTCTTTTTTTATTGAACAGTGTCATCTATGTGCCTATCGATGAACACAGATCACCAAACGTTGCACTTAAGAATAGAATCTTCCCGGGATAAAATAGTCATTTACGTTTTCGCTCATAGAATAAGTCCTCCATTCATTATCACTTATTAGGAAACCAATCAATCATCCACCCCTTTTTACTCATTACTGGGAAACTGGTCCCATTATATCTAGTCGGAGCCACCATCCCAAATGGAAAAGGAGCTGTATTAAGGTCCGGACCGGGTGGTTATCCCTCGATGTTGATGTAATGATTTTTTGGGCATCAACATTTTTAGCACTAGAAGGAGGGCATAAACTATGAATGGCGAGTAAATCAAAACCTACAGACCATTCTCAGAGTAAATCACCCTCCACCTCACCTCGGACCTCCCTTTTGCATTCTGAAACACCAGTGTCCAAACGAGAAGAAGAGGGATCAACTACCACTGCTCAACCTCACCATACTTTAGAACGTTTAATTCTGGAGTCCCCTGAAGTTCAGCCTATCATCTAGAAACTTCAAGGCTTCTCCATATCGCCTCAGAGATCTGAAGTATCTCAAGGCAGTGAGACTTCGCAATTCCGCCTACCTCATCCTCTCACTAGACTTCAAAGCGAAAAACTCGGCATTGAACAAGCTGAGTTGCCTTTACCCCAAAGGAAAAGGGCTAAAACGAACACTAAAGGTTCTGGTAGTGAGACCTTTTCTCCATCATCTTCCATCTCATCATCTCTAGTGCGAAGTCAAACATCCACTTCCCCATTACATATTATTGTTCACCAGGGGTCACCACCTTCAACATCACAATCTTTTCAGTCTTCATTACCACCTCCTCCCCAAACACCTGGAACACCACAGGCAATCGTTGGTACTCCCAAGATGGCTCAGAATCCATGGAACAGTCCTCGTGTAGTCACTATGCCAGCACCATTACATCCATTACCTGATTATCCTGAGAAATGGTTACCAAAGTTTAATTAAGACACTGGAACATTAGCTGAGGAACACATAAATAATTTCATGTTGTTAGTTAATCTAAAAGGAGTAACTGAAGAAGATGTTGTAGTTAGGATTTTCCCCTACAAGTTACAAGGATCAGCTGGGTCTTGGTATTTTTCCTTGCCCTTTGGATCCATTACCAGTTAGAATACCTTTCAGGAGCCGTTTCTTACCAAATATGGCGATGATAGATCCCTGGCCACACTCATTAATGACCTTTCAAATCTAAGGATTGAGTCTAGAGAACCAATTAAGGAGTTTAACTCCTAATTTAATAATCTCTTGAATAAAATCCCCACCGATTCCAAGCCAAGTGAACAAATTAGAAGTGAGTGGTACATCACAGCCTTACCTTCAAATATAGCCATTTTTGTAGATAGGGCTGGAAAACCTACTTTGGCCAAAAATATGAAAGAATCCCTCGCTATCGAAAAACGTATAATCGCTTTGGAAAAGAAAGCTGCTCTCGAAGATAGGAAATCCAAAAGAGTGTCTTCCAAGTATGATTCAAAGAACAAAATCACCAAAGATCCATACGATATGGAGGGTCTTCAAAAGGCCCTCAAAACAATGTCAAATGAAATGGTTGAAATTAAAAAGCAAGTATCAGAAACCTCAACAAAGAAACCATATAGGAATTTTAAGAAACCTGAGTCAAAACCACCAAATGTTATATCTAATGCAAATTTAGACCCCAAGGAAGAAGAAGAACATGAAACAACTGCACCATCCGATGAATTCGAGGAAGAGGAAGTCATTGAATGCCATGGAATGTGGGACTTCATATTGCCTAACTCCGACACCGAAACTGAACAAGAATCTTTTCCTATGACTACTAGGAGCAAAAGTGCCCCTGAACCTGTCCAGGCAAGTTCAAAGAAAAGGAGTGCAGGTACTAATACTGCAAAGGAAAAGGTACCCACAAGGAAGCCGACTGCAATAGTGCTCCAAAACCACCATCGTCCTCAAATATGCCTTCAACATCAAAGACGTTGGTAGTATCGGATTCAATGGATTACAATATTGTTGATGATATGAAGAAGACTAAGGCAAACATCACCATGTTTGAACTCAGAAAATTAAAACATCAGCAAAAATTGCTTCTTAAGGAACTAAATACAGTTCCTTCTTCGCCTCTTCCTAGTGCTAAAGCTGCAAATGATTCAGTACAACCACCTTTTGGTAGAGTTGAGGCTACTGATACGATTCTAATTAGAGACAGATCAAATTCCCATACCCCCCCTTTCCTCTTAACCTACGAAATATACAATCGAAATGTACACAACTGTTTGATTGACTCAAGGGCATCATCTAATATAATGCCAGCTTTAGCTTGTTCTAAAGTGAACATAGAACCCCAAAAGTATTCAATTCACATTGTGCAGTTAGATAGAACCAAAGTCTAGGTCTTAGGGGAAATACACTCTGTTACTATCAGGTTATCAGCTGATCCACAAGTGGTTCAAAGAATTGATAACTTAATCGCTGATATACCTGAGTTTTATGGTTTAATCTTGAGCAGGGATTGGCATGAGAAGCTCCATGGGTATATTTTTACTGATCGGTCTCATATGTGGCTGCCCTACAAGGGAAAGCCAAATCAAATAAAAATGAATCGGGAGAAACACATGACCCATACTGTCACAGAGTTCGAACAGGAGAATCAACCAATTGCATTTAACAATAATATTTTGGGAAACTATTCTTCTGAATCATTCTTTGGCAATTATATTGCCCAACCATCTCCTTTCTTAGTAAACAATTTCACATCAGAAATCGAATTTTTTTCACAAACCAACAGATCAAGACGTGTTAATGTTACTGAGAATTCTATAAATAAAATTGTTGATAATTCTTTATTTTGGTTTTTATATTTTGACGGTTCTAAATCCAGTGAAGGATCAGGAGCACGGTGTATTTTAGTCAGCCCTAAGGGAGAAAAAACAATGCTTTCTTATAGATTACAATTTGAATGCATGAATAATACAGCTAAGTATGAGGCCTTGGTGCAAGGACTATATAAAGCTATTGGCCTGAAAGTTCAATATTTGAAAGTGTTCGGCGATTCAGAGATTGTCATAAAACAAGTTCGAAATACAATCCATTATCTCTCTAATCACCTCAAGCACTATCAGTCTTTAGTCCAAGAACTTATTTCTCATTTCTTAGCATTCAATATTTCACCTATTCCCAGATCCCAGAATGCAGCAGCTGACTTGTTAGCCAATGTTGCTTCTGAACTCCTACCTTCTGAAGATTATAGCCTGGATATATTTTCAGTAGAGTTGATTTTTAGGCCATCAATTCCTGAAAATGTCATCAGTTAGCAAGTGTTCAATCACGATGAAGACATCCTACATTTCTTAACTTCCGACAAGTCCTACAACGATCAGATCATTTATGAAAGCGATCATGATCTTCAGATGAAAGAAAAGCATGAGGAAAACTCGATACCAAAACCTGTGGTTAAACTTCAAGATCTCTACGACATTAAAGACAGGTTTAAGCAGGTAACCAATTCAAAACTCCAAAGTTCTACTTTAAGATTTGAATTGATAAATCTCGGTACTGAGCAGAACCCTCAAAATATCAATTTAAGACTAGGGCTTCCTGTGGAAGAAAGGATAACATTTATTAGATTATTAAGGAAAAATAAACATGTCTTCGCTTGGAAGTATGATGACTTAAAAACATATGATACATCAATCATCCAGCATACCATTCCAATGCTTTCTAAACAAAAACCAATTCAACAAAAATTGAGGAAAATACATCCAAACATATAGAGTCAGATAAAATCAGAACTCAATAAACTCTTGAAAGCAAAGATTATTTTTCCTGTTCGGCACTCAAACTGGGTCTCCAATATGGTACCTGTAAGGAAGAAAAATAGTGACACCAGCATTTGTATAGATTTCAGAAATCTGAATAAGGCAAGTCAAAAAAATAATTTCCCATTACCTACCATGCAGCAGATACTCCATTCAGTATCAGGTTTTGAGCTAATGTCCTTTCTAGACGGTTTTTCAGGATACAACCAAATTCTGGTCCATCCTGATGACAGACTCAAAACTACTTTCAGAACAAAATGGGGAACTTACACCTATCAGAAAATGCCTTTTGGACTTATTAACACAGGAGCTACATTCCAAAGAGAAATGGATATAGCTTTCAAAGGATTGATCAACAAAACAATATTCATCTATTTAGATGACATTACTGTATTTTCTAAAAAGAGATCCAACCATTTACATGATTTGAATCAAATCTTTGAATGCTGTAGAAGGTATGGTATTTCACTTAATCCCAAAAAATCCTTCTTTGCTCTAAATCAAGGAAAGCTCTTGGGCTTTGTTGTTTCCAAAGATGGTATTTATATTGACCCTGACAGGATTAAAGAAATTTCTGAAATCCCATTTCATCATAACAAAAAATCCATGCAGTCATTTTTAGGTCAGATCAACTTTGTCAAAAGATTTGTTCCTGATTTCTCTCATATCATTTTACCATTACAAACCATGATTAAGAAAAATTCATTATTTAGATGGGGGTCTGTGGAAAAGGAAGCATTTGATTTAGTCAAACAATCAATAATAAATGCCCCCGCTTTAAACACTCCTAATTTTTCTAATCATTTCATATTGTATACTATCGCGTCCGATTCATCTTATGCAGCAGTACTCACTCAGATTAATGATCACGACTTGGAAGCACCGATTTCATTTTTTAGTTCAAATTTTCAGGGTGCAGAACTAAATTACTCTGAAGTTGAAAAACAAGCCTTTGCTGTGTATAAAGCCACCAAACACTATAGGCCCTTCCTTCTAAAAGCCCATACAAAAGTTATAGTTCCTTTTTCAGCAGTAAGGCAATTACTGATCCAAAGGGAATTAGTTGACAAAAGGGCAAATTGGGTTACAGCACTTCAAGAATATGACTTGGAAATCAAGCCAGCAAAGATTGTTCGAGGGCAAGGTTTTTGCAGATTATTAGCAGGAGCATCCAACATTCCAGAATCAGGTGATACAGATCATATTGAAGAAATCAACCAGATAAGTATTACCAATTCTGAATCTCAATATGCAGATTTAATCTTTTATTTGAAAAATGGATATGCACCTCCTAATCTTTCTTATAAAAACAACGGGCCATTAGGTTAAAAGCAAAAAACTTCATAATCATTGATGATGTACTTTTTAGGCAAAATTATGATTCAATTTTATTAAGATGCCTCGAAAATCCTGAAGCACAAAAGGTTTTGCAGGAGCTACACGATGGACCAGCCGGAGGACATTTTGGAGCTGACACAACAGCGCACAAAATCATTCATGCTGGATATTATTGGCCCACCTTATTCAGAGATACTCACGAATATGTAAGGAGATTCCGAAGTTGTCAAATCTCCAGTGGAAGTCAAAGAAAACCAGCTTTCCCTTTGCAACCAGTCAACATTGATCAACCTTTTGAACAATGGGGATTAGATATCATTGGGGAAATAACTCCATAATCTTCCAAACAACATAAGTATATCCTTACTTCTACTGATTACTTTACTAAGTGGGTTGAAGTGATTCCGTTAAAGACAACAAACTCTGAAGGAATTATAGAATTTATAGATCAATTCATCATTACCAAGTTTGGTGTCCCAAATGCTCTTGTTTTTTATAATGCATCTTATTTCTTTCGAAATGCCATGTCATCACTCAGCCATAATCGAGACACCACCATCCAAGCTTTACCTCTATCCTATCATTCATCAGACAAGGATTTTGAAGCTTGATTAAGGGAACCCACCTCTAGAATTTACCATATATCCCACCATTCATTGGTTGAGGATTCCTAGGCCCACTGAGGCAACACAAAGTCCTCCTTTACCGAAACCCACAATCTGGTTTAGGGGTTACTATGCCAAGGGTTTACCACTATCCATAGTTCAGTTCATGGATCACTAGGACATGTGTTCTTTCTTTCAGAGATCCACCTCACTCAATTTCAAATCCATCCAATAATCCAACTCAACCAAAACACGAAAACCACATCACACCAATGTTTTCTAGAAATGGAAAGTCTAGGCTAAAAAATAGTGCCACACTTGGCAAAACCCACAAACATGACAACAAGAAAACTAAGAAAACACATGCATAACCATGCATACTGAAAATATCAAGGAAATCGCACATGCAAATTGATAGCTGCAAATAATCATATTGTATATGATAGATCCTCCTCTTCCTTTATTGATCCTTCTTTCCTCTTCATTATTTTATTTTCTTGATCCAATGCTGAAGTGCTCAAAGAAAACTCTATCTGTCCAAGAGCGTGAGAGAGACGGATGGAAAGAATAAAGAGAGAGCTCCAAAACTAAACTGACAAATGATACCAATTGATCCAAAAAAGACTTTCTATTAATGAGGCCTATATTTTCTTCATTTTCCATTATTTTCCTTCATTTTCCTCCTCACATGTTACCTATCACCTTTCACCTTCCTATTGACCTATTTTCTTTTATTTTCATAAATGACATGTCAGTTAATGCCTCATGCCTTTCCAAATCCTTTTTCATTTCCTTTGCCAATTTCCTTAGCCATAATAAGCCAAATGAACACCCACACTGGGATGTCTTGCCCATCATCCAACTTGGAATATGTGTCCCATGACCTTGGTCTTGTATTTTTTATGTGGATTTTTAGCCAAGGCTATTACAGTAGCCTTATATAGTACCGGGCAAACTCGACCTAATTTGAACCTCCTCTAAATTAGGTCTTTGACATGCTTAGGTAGTCTTTTCCATTTGATGATAAAGGATTTGAAGCACCCTAAAAGTCAACTTCTATGTTTAAAAAATGTAACATGACCATGGTAGCTTCTAGGATGCCTACCACCAATGGTCCTAACCTGAACTATAAATTATTTGATGGCCGTTGTGGGAAAATTTATTTTGTTCATGTTATGGTTTATTTTAGGAATCCTGCTTCACTTATGGTGTAAGAATGTGAGCTAAAATAAACTAAATACAAAAGATATTGAAACTTGATACCCTTTGTACAAAGCTTCGAGAATTTTAGTGTGTGATGTGTAATGTGTGTGCAAGTGGTATATTGAATAGACAATGTGTGAAAATATGTGGAAATGTGATGTTCGTTTACAATATCCTCTAGTTACACTAAGATTTTATTGTTCCTTGCATGAAAATAAATGATATGTGGGGCCACTTACTTTTTCCTATTACACTATGTGTGCCTAAAGGGAGATAGAAAAAACCAAGTGATTTAAGAAAGCTTTCATATGCAAGCTCGAGATCGTGTGAAAGTCACAAGGCAAGTAGGGGCTACTTACTTTCTTTAGTAACACTTTGGTCCTAGTACCAAAACTAATGAAACAAAAATTCTTTTGTTAGTAAACAAGAGGTGTGGATAATGGGCCACTTACTTCTCTACTAATTAAGCTATGTGTGTTTTGGAAAATGGAAAAATAAATTGAAAAAGATGTGTAGATTAAGGCCACTTGTTTTCCTATTAACTAATATATGCCAGTAATGAAAATTTGAAATAAAGACTATGTAATTACTCTACTAGTAACGATTAGCAAAGTAACTAAGCAATCTGAACTAACTAGAAAAAATATGCCTAGGTGAAGGAAATTCACTGGAGGATGCCAATTACCTACGAAAGAAAAATTAAAATGGTTTTGTGTGAGCTCTGTAATCCGCATGGGATTTTCCTATGCACGAGATCTCATATCACTCATTTTTCTATAACAAAAGTCACATGTCGTGCAAAATTTCCAAAGAGGTGATAGAAGCACAATGGAGTGAAAATATAGAGAGAAGGTCCTAAAAAAACAAGTGTGATATCAAAGAAAGGAAAATAGTGGAGTCCCCATCTTGTGGTAGTGTGTTTGTTTCTATAGAGTAATAAATGTAAATGTGTTAGAAAACATGCACAGATGAATCTAGCTAGTAAAGGTTGAACACACTGCTTTGCAGAGAAAAAACACTAAAAGAAAATCGAAAGAAGAAAGGAATGATTCATTAGAAAATATTTACAATGATCATGATATAGCATTATTGGGTGAAGATCCCAAGGTAATGCACTATAGTGATGATCAATGAGAAGACTCAACACCTACAACAAGTTCCGAAAATAACTAGTCAGTTGCGGAGTTAAAGAAGGAGGAAATCAAGGAGTAAATCATGCAAAAGGAATCTTGCATGCAATCCCATGCTCTAACTAAGAGTTCGCACGTAGATGTGTAGTAGTTGCATGTAGTCGCATGCTCTAATTAAGAGTCAGCTTGCATGCAATCCAATGCTATAACTGAGAGTCCGCATGTAGGTGTAGTAGTTCCAACACCCCCCCTGAACACCACTATGGGGAAAAATAGAAAATGGGCCCTGACAACTAAGGCCAAAGGTCACCCAAAATACAGTGCAACTTGTATTAAAATTGAGGAAAGAGGGAAAACCTCGTGGGAAAAATGCCCCCTCAAAATACAATGTAATCAAAAGAAAAGAGGAAGAAAAGACAGTTGCTAAGCAACTGTGTCCTTCACTCCAAGACGATCACGTAGAGAGTGAAACTTTTTCTCAGTGAATGTCTTAGTGAAGATGTTTTTAGTCTGTTCTGCTGAGGGATAGAACTACAAATCAATGACCCGATCATGTACTAAGTCTCTGATGTAGTATATATGGATCTCTATGTGCTTCGTCCGCTGTC
Source organism: Pinus taeda (assembly GCA_000404065.3). Classification (NCBI taxonomy): domain Eukaryota; kingdom Viridiplantae; phylum Streptophyta; class Pinopsida; order Pinales; family Pinaceae; genus Pinus; species Pinus taeda. The sequence goes on along the minus strand of APFE030565315.1, from coordinate 105,324 downwards.
GCGTACTAGTCCCTGCAAAATTTGAGAGTGCTTTGGTTGTCACACCAGATGACAATGGGCTGGCGGAACTGAGCGCCCAACACAGTGAGGAAGTGTTGTAGCCATAGAGCCTGAATGGTAATGTTGACTACTTCTCTGTACTCGGCCTCAGCTGAAGAGAGAGCAATACTAGCCTGATTCTTGCTTGACCAACAGATAGGGCCAGATCCTAGACTGAGTGAATATCCGCAGGTGGACTTGTGATCTATGCTGTCTCCCGCCCAATCAGAATCTTTGAATCCAAGGAGATTCAATGCAGTGCCTGCTGCATAGTGAATCCTGAAGGCGATGGTGCCCTGCACATATCAGAGGATGCGCTTAGCAGCATTCTAGTGTAGCTCATGCAGCTCCTGCATGTATCTAGAAACTGCCACTACTGCATATGAGAGATCTGGTCTGGAGTGGGTGAGGTATAATAAGCTCCCCACTATCTCTCGGTAGAGAGTGCTGTCAACTAATGGAGAGTCACCTCCATCCTCAAGGCGGACCCCAGATAGAAAAGGAGTTGGTGCTGGCTTGTAGTTAGTCATACGAAATATCTCAAGGAGATCCCGTGCATACATAGCCTGAGAGAGTTTGATGCCTGTGGCATCCTGCCTAATCTCAAGACCAAGAAAGAAGGTAAATGGACCCATGTCCGTCATCAAGAACCTATCATGCAAGGCCCTCTTGACTGTAGCAATGGCTGAAGCCGAGCTGCCAGTGATTAGGAGATCATCTACATACAAAACTAAGATAAGAAGAGAATCATGTGTCCTAAGCATGTAAACATTTGGATCAGACTTACATCTTTCAAAGTTTTGTGATAAGAGAAAAGAATCCATCTTCGTGTACCAAGCTCTCGGGGCCTGCTTAAGGCCGTAGAGAGATTTCTTCAGTCCGCAGACCAAAGATGAATCCTGAATGAAACCATGTGGCTGCTCCATGTAGATCTCCTTGGATAGGTCTCCATGAAGAAAGGCATTCTTCGCATCCATATGGTGTACTTCCCACCGCTGGGCAGCTGCAATGGCAAGTGTAAGGCGTACATAATCCATCTTTGCTACTGGAGCAAAGGTCTCATCATAATCAATGCCATGCACTTGTTGGAAGCCTTTAGCTACTAGCCTCGCTTTCCATCTGGTGATTTTCCCATATGCAGCACTCTTTGTCCTATAGACCCATTTGCATTAGACAAGTTTCCTTCCTGAAGGAAGGGGGACCAGATCCCATGTCTGGTTCTCGAGGAGGGAGTTATACTCCTCCTCCATGGCGGACTCCCAAGATGGATGCCCAGCAGCCTCAGCATAAGACTGTGGATCAGAAGACTAAACCAAATGACAATGCCAGGAGGGCAATGGTTTAGTGGCAATGAGGAAAATAGGAGGCTCAATAAACTCTGAGCTAGTCCTCTGCAGATCAGAATTATCCCCCACAAGACCATTTCTAGCAGCCAGTTGGTCTTACGCATATATCTCCCGTAAGCTCCTTGTTCTCTGATTTATGATAGGGGAATATGATTCACTGTTGGAAGCCCGATCTGGGCTTGGATGTGGATCATCATTTGCATGCACTAGATTTGTATCTGAAGACTCTGTCTCTGCATCTGCATGCTCTTCCTCGGCATATGCATGATCTGTATTTGCATTTGAGTGCACTGAGTCATCATCTCGGACATGAGGTAGATAAAAAGTGTCTGCATGCGACAACTAAGGTGCATGCGAGAGACTTTTCTCAAATTTGACACTTCGCTCGATGATGAGCTTGCCCATAGAGGGAATGAGGAGTCGATATCCCTTCACACCATCAAAATATCCAACAAAGATGCACTCAATGCTCTGTGGATCAAGATCTTTCCTCTTTTTAGAGGGGATCCAGGCCCATGCTCGAGAGCCGAAAACATGGAGGTGAGTGATCTTTGGTTTAGTGCCGCTCCAAGCCTCAAAGGGGGTCTGATCCTTGATAGACCTATGAGGAGATCTGTTATGGATGTAGTTAGCACAATTAAGTGCTTTGGCCCATAGCTTATGAGGCAATGACTTAGCATGCAGCATGCAGGAAGCCATCTCTTTGAGAGATCGGTTCTTTCTCTCAGCAACTCCGTTCTGTTGCGGAGTGTATGAAACTGTGTACTGCAACTGTATGCTGGACTGAAGACAAAGGTTTTGAAGTGCTGTGTTAACATATCCCCCCCGATTTTCTGTACGAAGGGCTTTGATCTTTCTCTCTAACTGTGTCTCAACTAGTGCTTTGAAATCTTCAAAGTGCTCAAAAACTTCAGATTTGTTCCTAAGAAGATACACCCAAGTATACCATGAGAAATCATCAATAAATGTAAGCAAATACCTTGCTTTGTTGATGGAAGGATGAGGAAAGGGCCCCATGAGATCACTATGGATCATATCTAGAGGAGAGGATGCTCTATGAGTCTTGCCGGTGTCAAACTTTTCTCTGGGATGCTTGCCAAGAACACACCCTTCACAAACTCCTTCGGAGAAACTGATATTTGGCAAGCCTTCCACCATCTCATTCTTGCTTAGCTGCTACATATACCTGTAATTTAAGTGACCAAACGTTTCGTGCCAAAGCCTACTACTATCATCAGCATGTGTAAGCAATAAGGAGGATTCAGATTCAATAAATTCAGAGAATGTATACAGTCTGGCTCCATTGTTTACCTCACCAGTTGCAATTTTGGCGCTGCTATGTAGATCATATATGTTTACTGCATCTGGATTGAATTCCACTATCTTTCTAGTGCTGGAATGAGTGATCTGATAAACTGAAAGCAAGTTTACCGAATGTTTTGGAACATGAATCACATCTTCGAAAGCTTCCATGTAAAAGTTCCACTCTACCTTTTCCGGTGGCCTCAATAGGTGAGTCATCTCCCATGAGGATGGGAGGTCCTTTGCGTGCATCCAAAGAGGAATAGACTTCCTTTGCAGCAGCCATATGATGTGATGCACCAGAATCTATAATCCATGCATCAGGAGAAGAATTAATTGCAACTAAAGCAAAAAAATTATTACCTCTCTGGTGTGGTGGATCCTCAGTTTTCTTCTTGGCGCTTTGAGGGATGTGATCCCCAAGGTTGTGCTTTTGAAGGATTTTTTCCATTTGGTCAATTTTTTTCTTCACGCAAGAGGATTCTGGATGGAATCCTCTTTGACGGTAGGTGCATCTGTTTCCTTTCTTCCCTTTCTCATTTCTTGAGCCGGAGGAGTCATTGAAGGGCTTGGTGTACCCTTCCTTCTTTGGATGGCAATGCGCATTTCCCTTGTCTTTTTGTTGCTGATTTCTCTGACTTGAATCAGATCTGTGATGTTTATTGTGGCTGCTATCAGGCACAGCAAGTGCATGCGCTTTTGGAGGTTTGATTTTCCCCATGCCAATGAGTTTATCTTGCTCAAAAATAATGGACTCCATAAATTCTTTGAGAGAAGGCATAGTGTAGGATTTACCTATTGCGAGCCTTACTGAATGAGATGTAGACACAAAGACGGAGTATTCCGGTGCGAGCTTTGACATAATAGAGAGAATTTGGCGACTCTCCTCCTTGGATTTGCCAATTCCACAACCCTTGAGTTGCAGCAATAGATCATTATATTTGGTGAAGAAGTCTTGAATTCTATCATAGTTCCGTGGATCCAATGATAGCAGCTCCACTTCGAGCATATGTCCTTTCATCTCATCCTGTTTCCCGTAGAGATCTTCAACCTTTTTCCAAATCTCATTGGGAGTATTGCACGCAGATAGATGAAATTGCAACTTTGGAGAGATGCACGTGCATATCGATCCGTGGGCCTCATCCATACGGTTGGGGTACTTGGATTTCTCTATGGCTAAAGTGGGTTCCACTTCTGTAGCCATGGTAATCATGTACAACCCTTTTTGATGAAGGTATCAAGCCATTTGGTCCTTCCATTCATGATAGTTGTACGATGTTAGGATCGATGCTTTGGAAAACTCGATTTTTCTGTCAATCTTTGATCTCCGAGCTGTAATATCTGCAAAATAAAGTACTGGTGCACCTTTTATCTAACAACCTGTGGGCTCTGATACCATGTAAATGTGTTAGAAAACCTGCCCAGATGAATCTAGCTAGTAAAGGTTGAACACACAGCTTTGCAGAGAAAAAACACTAAAAGAAAATCGAAAGAAGAAAAGAATGATTCATTAGAAAATATTTACAATGCTCATGAAATAGCATTACTGGGTAAAGATCCCAAAGTAATGCACTATAGTGATGATCAATGAGAAGACTCAACACCTACAACAAGTTCCAGAAATAACTAGTCAGTTGCGGAGTTAAAGAAGGAGCAAATCAAGGAGTAAATCATGCAAAAGGAATCTTGCATGCAATCCCATGCTCTAACTAAGTGTCCGCATGTAGATGTGTAGTAGTTGCATGTAGTCGCATGCTCTAACTAAGAGTCTACTTGAATGAAATCCAATGCTCTAACTGAGAGCAAGTCCGCAAAATTTCCAGAGAGGTGATAGAAGCACAATGCAGTGAAAATATAGAGAGAAGGTCCTAAAAAAACAAGTGTGATATCAAAAAAATGAAAATAGTGGAGTCCCCATCTTGTGGTAGTGTGTTTGTTTCTATAGAGTGCCAAATACACCCTCCCACAATGCATACAAAAACATAAACTAAAAATTGAGAAATTAACACATGAACAATGCTTAATGAAGAAAGCACATCAACAAAGTAATGGAAAAGGGTTCCCTTTGTTGATTGATGAATGTAGAAGTGATACAATAGATGAATAAAAGACACTGGGATAGAATTGTTTGAGAAATGGTGCTAAAAAATCCTCAACTAGGAAGTTCCTTTCCTCAATCTCCTTGCAAGATTCCTCTCTCTCTCAAAGAAGTATTAAGACTCTTTCAATTATGAAATCCTCTTCTCAATGAAATGCTTGATCGCTAGGGAGAAATTTTGGCAGCATAATGACGCTTTGCTTCTTCTTACTCTTAACTCTCCTAGAACATGAATTTTTAGAGTTTCTTGGACACTCCTGCCCTTGATTCATGAATGTGGTAGTTCATATCATACGTGGGGGCATCAACGGGGGGGAAATTCCATTCCACGTGCATTCATATTGGGGAATATATATTGAGGAAAAAATGACATAATATATTGAGGATATAATAGGGGTTAAAGGCTTCTTATATGTTATTTATAAAAAATGGAGCTCAAAGTTTATAGAAAAACTATAAAGGGGCATAAAAAATGTTAACGAAAAATGGATACTTACAATATGTAGTGAAAGTAGAGGTTTTCTAAATTGGGAAGGTGCAATGAGGTCATATTGGTAGGGGGTTAAATACAATGATTTTTAGAGGTATTTTCCAATTTGTAGTCAAATTAAGGGTATTGTTTAGTATGACACATACGCACATGCTATGTCATAGGTTCATTAAGAAAAGCCCCCCATGACCTCAGAAATGTTATGAGAACTACCAATTCTTTGCCTTTAAGGCTTATTAGGGCTTAAGGCTTGAATTTTTTAGCTCATCATATCAAGATTTGGAGTATTTCAGAAGCAAGTTTGTAGCTCTAGGTGTTGACTGAATGTTTCTGCGCCTAGGCTACTATCGAAGAAACAATTGCATGACCTCTAATTTTTGGTAATGGTGCACCCACATAGTCTAATTTTTTAACTTAAATTTTTGGGAAATTTTTTTATTTTTTGTCTTGATGGTGTTTCCAACTAAAAATGTGACCTTTCTATGTGTTGATCATTGAGTTTTTTTATCTTTTAGTGCGTCGATATGAGTTTACTATTTCCATATGATAACAAACTAGGTTGAATATTAAAGAAACAACCCTTTCAGAGTATTGAATATATAAAGATTGGAAGGAAGAAGGCGAGAAGGCTCAAATTCTAAACGATATAGAGCTCTCTCAGAGTATGGTGTTTTCTCATCTAGGACAACTAATGGATGGGTTAGGGAGATCCCATGCAACTTATTCCCTCCCCCACATGTTTTATCGAGTGAAACTTTGACAATGCTATGAAAGGGAACCTAGGGCGAGCAAGAAATGGAAGAGTTTTTAGGGAAGATAGGGGAATATCCCTTGGTTTTTATGAAAGATAATATGGTAACACCAACAACAATTTGGTTGAGTTCACCACCATTTTTCATGGTCTTATCCTAGCCTGGGAGTAAGGCTTCATTCGCCTTCACATCAATGAAGATTCTAAACTAGTTGTCTTAGTGGTCTAGAAGCTTCTAAATGGTTTTCTAATTCAAAACGTTATCAAGAGGTGGAGGTAGAGCTTTTGATTTAAATAATCCAATCCCTGGTGACCTCATTTCCTTATGTAATCACATCCCATTCATTGTGAATGGGTAACAAGGTTGTGGATCTACTTCCTAACTAAGGTAGTGAGGACTAGAGCCTCTCAACCTACCAGGACTAGACTCTGACCTTATCATCACAATGGGTGGATCAATTATAGGATATTCTGGAAAAAGATAGGGATACCCAGATGGGGGTTGAAGCCAATGAATCGTTGAAGTGGTGGGGAGAATTCCTCATGATAAGAGGAAAAATGGTAAGATTTTTTAAGACACCTCGCGAGCAAGAGATGGAAGTTTCGTGAGGCAACCTAAAGCATTTAATCATTAGACAACTATTTGGTTTCTTGTCTGGTGGTGTCATGGTATGGGACATTGAAAGATTGGCAAACTCAAGTTTGAGTATGCACGGGCCGCCAACGTGTACATGCTTGTTTCCTTGATATTTGTGTAAGTTTCATTTGCAAGGAGGAGGCAAGATGCTCAAGGTCGATTTGTGAGAAAACCTACGCATATAATCTGAGATCTTAAGGCTAGCAGTTGCTAGAGTGTTTAGTGTCTCTTGGTCGCATAGTGGTGCACCTAGTGGGTGAAATTTCACATCTACAAGTTTCTCTATGTATGTATTGTTCTGTGGTTTTTTTCCTTTGTGTGCTATTTTCTTGTTTTAACCTCAACAATGATCCATTTGAGTGGGTCTTTTGATATTTGTTGGTGGTGTATGCTGGATTGGGCATTCCCAGGCCCAAGTCATCCATTTTTTATAGGTTATGCAAATTGCATGGAAAATATTGGTTCTCTAGTGTTGGATGGGCTTGGCGAGGGTGTGGAATGCTAGATTTTGGGAGTTGAGGATACCACTACATGTGGTAGGTAGTGGTGGAGTTGGATCTAATTTATAGCGACACGGGCGCCAGTGGGAAGAAATATTTTTACACTTGACATATGGGCTAGAGGGAACAAGGCCTGTGCCTGTGTTGTGGGAGGGACTGTCTCCTAGTGGTATGGGGTGCATGGAACAATGCTCAGGAAATGGGATCGAGTCCAGAGAGGGAAGGGACTATAGTCCAACGAAGGGCGATGGTTGAAGACAAGAGTAGAAGTGTTGAGTTGGAGGGTGAGATGGCTCTTGACTGAACCCCTTTCTCGGGATTTATGGACCAGCCACTTAATTAGAACACTTAGGCTCTTTGCTGCAACATATTATGGAAATGTTGGAAGAAATGATACTGCAAAGGCATTATGACCACAAGGAAATCATTTCCTTCCTAAATTATCTACAATAAAACTAGTGGGAGATGTTAGATTATTTGGGCTGCTTGAGAAGGAGCCAATGTCGCACCAACAATTACTTGGATTAGACAGAAGGATGTTTAGCTCATTTCAAGCTTCATGCTCATGGGGCTCTTCACCTCCTAGATGGATCTAATGCAGGTCATGTTCCTGATATTCCTCATGTTCCTTGATGGATACTCGTTGTCTTTTAATTCTCTTTTTTTTTTGCACCCTTAATCGTGTTATCTTTTGATATTTTGTAAAGCTTGACAAGTTGTACTCAGGTTTTGTTTTACTCTCTTGGAAAACAAATCTAGTCGAAATGAAATTGGGAGAGAAAAAGATAACATATATATTTGATGAATTAATAAGACTTCTTCCATCAATCAAAAATAAATATACGTAATGTTCTTGTGCTTATAAAACTACTAAAAACGTGTGTAATGTTCTTGTGCTTATAAAACTACTAAAAACGTGTGTAATGTGGATATCTTCAATATATATTCTTGGATTATATTATTTAACAACTAAACTAAAAAATTATATTATATTATATTATTATAAATATGTTCACTAATATTATATATAAAATATATAAAAATATGTGCATGCACTTTTTAATAATAAAATGACAAGTCAATAATGTATTAAGTAGAATATATAAAAGTTATTTGAAAATGATTACAAGAGAAAGATTACTTATGTTTAATTATAAGTATTGAAAAGCCAATAAATTAAATAATAAAAATTACTAAATATAAGAGAAACTTATATCATTTATTAAAGTTTATGTTAATTGATTAATCATAAAGTCTTATATATTGTTTAATCTATTACTAAAATTGATATTATTTTAAAACGGATAGAGATATGGAAAGTTATAATTAAATCTCCTATCTAAATTAATATTAGCTAAAACGCATGGAACAAGAAAAGTTTTATGAAAAATATTTTGCATTAACGCTTATGAAGAAAAAATATATGTGAATATTGAATATGTGTAGGTTAGTGATTAATCAAAATGTTTTGGAAAGGAACAAGTGCCAAAGAAATCATGCTAAGTGCCACCGATAATTTTGTTTGATCCTAGCAATATCCATGTATGTCCGGTTGTTGAGTTAAAACGTTCTGGAAAGATACAAAGTGGATAACTAAAATGTGGCTATTTGAATTGGACATATATCTTCATTATTTTTGGAAAAGATTTGAGATGTATTATTTAGAAGATATGTATAGAAATACACAGATTTTTAACTTTTGATTTTATATTCTAATTGGTTTTATGTCCGATTGTGTGAACTCAAGCGGCCTCGAAAGATACAAAGTGGAGAACTGAAATGTGGATATCTCAATTGGACTTATATCTTCATTGCATTTGGAAGAGGTTTGAGATGTATTATTTAGAAGATAAAAATATAAATGTATAATTTTTTAATTTTTGCTTTTATATTTTAGCAGGGTTTTTAGACTTATGATTATTGACATTCACTTTAGGGTTTTCACATTCTTTTTGAGTCAATAAGTAAAATTTATATAACTCTAAATGATTATGTTTTCAGTATTCTCTCTTTAATATAAACAAGTGGATTGTGTCCAAGAAGAGAGTTGAAATATGGAAGTGTATGGCATCCAAATGGTTGGATGTACTATCTAAAATGGTGGCTTAAGGAAGACTACAAACCAATTGAGGTAGAAGAAACTGAAGTCTTTTACAAGTGGTGGTTTAAGGCTAATTGCCAACTCTAGAATTTGGCTCGGTTTTGGGACAATTCCAAATGTATCTAAATGATATGAAGTTTTTTATGAAATGGAATTTTTCCATGGTGATAGTTTAAGCATGAGCACAAACTGATGAAATGAATAGCAGAAACCAAATTCTTCTACCGGTGGTTGTTTAAATTTCGCCACCAACCAAATGAGGCTCATTGAACATGATTTTATCTATGGCTACAACTCTGAGTCAAGTTTTAGGTAACTTTGGCTCTAGGCTCTAACTATAGGTTCTAGTTGAGGATATGGCTTAGAATTTCTTGATATGACTTAGAATCTAGTAGTCGACCATCAACACTCTATAAGATACAAGGTCAGAAGATGAAAATATCTCCACTGGAAGGCATGCCATCTATAAGATACAAGGTCAGAAGATGAAAATATCTCCACTGGAAGGCATGCCAATACTCGAGAATGATTTTTGCAGTATAATCGATATATCCTTTTGGTTGTTGAAGACCATTTCCAAGAACTGATCCACCTAAGGTGAATCTTTGTTCTTGTAAAAGTTTTGTGTGGAACATTTTTCTGAAATATGAGTATGTTCTCCACAATACTTAGAAGGACGAATATTAAAACACCGATATTTAATGTGGCGAACATGATAACAATGTTGACATCTATGAATCTCATGTGGAAGCGGAGCAAGAGAGCACTAGCCCTTTTGAAAAGTCTCAACTCTGAAACTGAACTGCTTTGATGTAGTATGAAAAGTAAAAAGTTGCATCCTTTTCATATCCAAAATGTGTTTTGCGCTAATTATTAATGGATTCTTCCCAAAATTTGATGAAGGACTTTGGAAGTGCAAGCTAAAATGAAGGTTCTGCACCTTCATTTGAATATGCTCTTGAAATGATGTCGTTGATCTAATCATATGTTAATTATGGATAAGAATCAATCTAAAACAAATAATTTTTCTCAACAAAAACCAATTCAGATGGTTCATTACTTCATTTTATTGAAATTATGATTTGAGTCAAAGAGAGCTGATCTTTTTTCTGCATTTTTAAATAAATTCGAACAAAGGTGAAAGTGGCTTCGCTGATTTTTGAATGACTGATTTGGAGATTATCATTAATAATAGAGTATTTTATTATTCAATAACTCAGTTAAATCATTAATTAAACCATTTAGAAATCTCAAAGGGTTTCTTCCAACAAGATCGTTGAACCAATCCGTAGTCTGCATCGTTTGTAAGCAGAGAACGCTTAAGGTTTTGAAACAACGTATATAAAAGTCACCGTAAGATTGAGGAGGGTGGTAGTCACTTCGTCAAGGAAGTGAGCGGGTCGTCCCATTGCGATTTAAGCCCTAGACGCCCCCAGCCGAGGAATGGCCAAAGAAGACAAGAAGCTCTTGAGGATTCCGCAGACAACAATGTTTGTTGAGGGTTTCGAAATCCGTGTGTTTTGAAGAAACAGTGGTAACTGCCATGAGCACGAACGAGAGCAAAGTCAGCATCAAAACAAAATACAGGACGAAAGGTATTTTTTTTAAAGAACAAGTCAACCTTCGTGGAGCGCGCTTCGAAGGAGTCAAAACTACTATCCATAAAGTGGGGCAAGTATAAATAAAGACAATACTTTTGGTATTCGAAAGTCACCCATAAAGACCATCAATAACGGTTTATTAAAAGTGTGTGTTTAGAGCTACTAAATATTCTTTTGGTTGGCTAAAAATAAAAAAACAAAACGAACTTGCATATGTTTTTTAGAGGGTTGGTGGGAGATAAAGTATCTTTTTAAAAAGATTTTGTAAGTTTTTTTTAATTAAGAGATATTAAAAAAAGAAAGAGAGTTTAGGGGTTTGTAAAGTTTTAGTTTATAAAAAGTTTTGTCAAGTATCACAAAATTTTGGATTCATATGCTTTGGTTTTGATTTTTATTTAATAAGCAATGTGTGAAATGATTATGTTCAAGGTAGCAAAAGTTGTATCTTCCAAGGAAGCGTTGAAGATTTTGGAAGCGGAATTTCGTGCAATGGGGAGTGACATTGAACAACAAGATGTGTCACAATTTGTTGAGTTAGCAACATATATTAGAGTTGATAAACAAGACTCTAAGAGGACAATAGAGATTGGAGAATCCCACTCAAAAGTGGATGATGGTCATCAAGACCATAAAATTGAAAAGCATTATGCAAGCATGCATATGGATGAAGAAGATGCAACCAAGATTGCAAAGAGAGAAGTTGAAGCTTTTCTATGTTAAGCAAAGCAAGATCATATAAATGCTCAAGGACTCCACTGTAACGTGGATGGTGCAGGTAATGGTGAATCCCACTACGATGAGGCACATGTAGATGATGACTGCAAAGTGAGATGTGAATTTTTTAATCGAGCCACATCTCATGGATTTGGTAAAGTTGAAATTGTCAATGAGCACATGCATGCTCATATATCCCACAATACTTTTAATGTGGTTGTAGTAGTATAAATATGTTTTGAAATTAAAGAAGGCTATTACATCTAAATTTTGAAAAAGGAGAATTTTTGGAAATAAAAGAATCCTAATTTTTTTAGATGAACTTTATTTGTAAGATTATTATATTATTTAGAGTTATTAAAAATTATTGAAAATTAAAAATAAATTAAGAAAACTAGCAAGAGGTACAAGTAGATTTCTTTTCGAATTGAAATATTTTTGTTCAGAATTTTATAATATCGTACCGAATTTGGAATTCTAACTGGGTAACTATGTGGAAGAAAACATATTGCCAATAGAATCCAGAATCAGTTCGTGATTACAATGAAAAAGAAAACGATTGTATCACTCTCGATGATTTTCTAATTTTCTTGTTGCATTCAATTTTGTATTAGGGTAGAATATTACTGCCAATTACATTTCATGGTTCTACCACTCATACGTCAAGGTTCTGTCATTATGAGTGTGAATAAAGGAACCAATATGAGCATGAATAGAGGAACCTTGGCAGAACCTTGACATATTTTTGGCAAAACCAACAATGAGCAATTTGTAAAAGCTATGTATAATGGATAAGCATTTCCATCTAGCTACTAGTTGCATGTAGTCTAAGAGGGTCACAATTTCGCTTGGAAAATGATAGAAATTCCATTAAGATATTGAAAAAATATGGCATTATTTTTTGGAAATCCATGTCAGAAGCTTTAGGATTTTAGGTGCCCAAGTCGTTTTTAATTATCCTAAACCCATTTCAACCATTAAAAAAACAATTCAACTAGGATTAATAGTCCAAACACTCCTAGGTGAGAATTTCAATCCTGATTGTGGCATCGGTAGACCATGCCAACAACTTTCCAAAATCTCCTACAAATATAGCTATTGATGGAAATAAATTGTACAACTCTTCATGGTGTCCCCGCAATATGAAACTATGAGTTTATGAGGATGTGGAGAACCAAAATAATTTTGTCGTTATATTCTATCCTTTATTAGGACCAAATATTTCGCCCTAGTTGTGCTATTTAAGCTATTTTATGTTAAAATTTAATATCAATTGAACTGTCTTAAATATAAAATTTAAGACAAAAACCTTTTCAGAAAAAAATATCTTAAGATGACTTCATATTTAAGACAAAAACAGTTTGAGACAAAAAGAGTTTGAGAAAAAAATATTTTAAGACAAACCTTTATATTTAAGACAATGACCACTTAAGAGAATGACAAATAAGATGAAACCCATTTAAGACAATTAACATTTAAGACAAAATCATATAAATTTAAGACAATATTATTTAATACCTGCAAAATTGGCTCTGATAGTGCACCCTACATCCGTCAACTTGCAGACTACTACTGTCTCGCACAAATACAAAGGCTAGTATTTCACTTGCCATTCACCTTGTCTTACATAAAGACAATGATTTGTTGGGCTCATTGTTTTATGGGGGTATCCAACTCTGAATAACATTACAACTTTTCCTGGCAAGATTTCTTAGACATCAATTCCTCTTTTGTCCCTTTGATCTTTGTTGATATGATCAGGGACAACTTGTCTATCGTTACATTCGGGAAGTTTGCACATAAATTAAAAATTTAATCATATCAATTTCTTTCTTTTATATTATATTTTTCCTTTTTCATTAATAATGTTTAATTACATATAAAATTAGAATATGCTGGTTATATTACTTTTTTAATTAATTTCAGAATTAAAATATAACATTTTGAAAAATTAGAATATTTTTAAGTATTTAATTTAATGTATATTTATCTAAAAATTACATTAAAATTTACATAAAAGTAATAAATTAAAGATAAATTGATTTCAAAACAATTAAAATATATATACCACATTGTAATTTTTACAATAAATAAATAGATAGAAATTATTATTGTTTGGTTGGCTTAACTCAAGGGAATTTGAACTTTGAATCTCATGCTTATACATAACACTTCATAACAGGGTGATTGTAAATTGAGTTATACTCCATGAACTAATTGTTTTTTTCTTTCTTAAATATGTGAAAATTTTTAAATTACTTCAACTAAAACTGTGATGTAAATTTGCTAGAAATTAGATAAACAATAAATAATAAAAAAATCAATTGTTATATTATATATATATATATATATATATATATTATATTAATAGAATATATATATATATATATATATCCAAGAAAAACAAAATACAAATTCATCAAAATATGCCTTTAAAACTTTATTTTTTATTTCTAAATGAAAATTTTGAATTCTTGCATAATCTTTATACTCATATCTCAATTTTCTTTTTCATTATTGAATAAATAATATTATAGAGATAAATAAAAGTAATTTTAATTATTTCTTAGAGAAATATTTCAGTATTTAAATTTTTCCGTATTGTAAAATTGTTTACTAATATTGTAAAAAAATATACAAATGTCATTTAATATATTTTTTATTAATTTAGTATTAGGTTTTAAGGTTTTAGTAAATATTTTCATCTAGTAATTAGAAAACCATGAATGCATAATAAGAAACCAAGTAATATTAGTAATTCAATACATCTATCATAAAACTTAAATTAACCTAGAAAGTTACTTTCATGCCCCTATAGTCATCCACATCGGAGGTTGACTTAGTGCACCCATATGACCCATCACTATAGGCTTTCAGTGTATCATAACTCATCTCATCGATTTCTCAATCATAAAATACATGATTCCATACTACACCTCACTTTTTATATTTCATGATTATTAAAATTCATATGTTTAACACTTATTGAAGTATGTAGATAATCATTCCATAAAATTATGCCTTAACATAACCAATATGAAAATGATATTAATGAAAGTAATCTTATAGAATTAACAACTCAAGTGGCATAACAATTGTCAAATATTCAAATGTGTTACAGCCAAGTGAACTCTAGTCTCACATAGCAATTTAAAAAATTATAAGAGCACACAATTCATACAAACTTATCCCCAAATTTCCAAATTGATTCACTTCCATTGATCGCAACTTTGATGTAGATCAAAATAGTTTCACTTGATAGAAATAATAAGTACTATTGTATGCATGCAATGTATGAAGGGTTAAGTGTAAGAAACAAAGTTAAGTCTAATATTAGAAGTCAAGTGAGTCAGAGTTAAAAATTTAATGCCTTGTCAAGAAAAACCAAGTTAAAGAAAAGAAAAATGTCGATTTATGTTAAAGTGAAGTTAGAAAAGTTTATTTAAAGTGTCAAGTCATAGTTTGCATGAGGAAAAGAAAGTTAGAGTTTACATGATTCCATATTTGGAAAGACTAATACTTATATAGTCATGGTTGGATCATTGTAATGCGAAGTAAGAAGAGAGAATTTAACAACAACTCGGTGGATCTATACGAGATAATAATTAATGAATATAATTTCTTTATTCAAAGAGAATCTTGTGTATTTATTTGTCTTGTGTTTCCATGTTTATCTCTGCCTCAAAATAACAAGTGGTACCAGAGCAAGGTTTAGCAAGGTTTCAAAGAACCAAATGAACTAAGAATGTCATGAGCTACTTCCACTAAGAGCCTTGGTTATTGTGAGTACTTCACAAATAGAAGTTTTCATCCATTGGTCCATGAGTAGAAACTAGAGCTCGTTTAGAGTTTGTAAAACAAACTAATAGAATATTAAGGCGAGTAGCCTATAGATCTACGACCATATCAAGAGGAAAGAGCCACTTCCACTTACCAATGAAGGAGTCTACATGGTAAGTTGTAGTCATGAGCCTCCATAAGAATTTGTGTAGAAGAGATTAGCAAAGTTGCTAATAGTTTTTGGGAGCCACCATTAAAGTGAAGGTTAAAATTTTCAGTTTTAAAGATAATAAAGTGTATGCAACCTTTATTTGTAGAAGGGTGACACAATAAGGAAAGAATACAAAAGAAAAAAAGAAAGGTGATAGTCATGGGTCACAAAGAAATACTAAAGAAATCCGAGAAAAGAAATCGAGAGGAAGAGCCTAAGTATTTCAAAGAGCTCATAGAGGTTCTTGCCACAATCAGGGAATATAAAACACAAGTATATGAGGTAGAACAATTCAAGAATGAATGGATCAAGATAGATTTGGTAACACTTCCAAAATTTACTGGTGAAATTTTTAATTTTTGGGACTTGTAAAAATGAAAAAAAATCTTCGATGTAAAGAGGTTATTGAGTATTGATCTAATAACCCATATGATGAAGTACGTGATTCCTTAGTATTGGATCTTATAGAACATGCATTGGATGAGAAGTCCTTGTGCAAGGTAGAAAAATATACATCTTCCTAGGAATCATGGAAGACCATGGAAGTAGAAATTGGTATAAACAAATGTTACATAAAGCAACAAATTATTTTATAGCCTATTGAAGAATCAATAGGAATTCAAGTGCAAGTCTGAAAGAAAATGAGAGGGACCCTAGGAGGAAAATAGACCTTGGATAATCCCACTCAAATGTCGATGATGGTCATAAAAAGTATAAAAGTGAAACACATCGTGCAAACATGCATATGGATGAAGAAGACATATAAGAGATTGCAGACTTAGAAGTTGAAGTGTCTACGTGTGAAGTAGAGCAAGAGCATATAGATGATTGATAACCCAACTATAACATGGATGGTGAAGATGATGGTGAATCTCACTGTGACAAACAACATGTGGATGGTGACTACAAAATGAGTTGTGAATTGGTGAATCCAACAATAGACCTTGTTGATGATGGTGAAACTTCCAATAAAGGAGTGAATAACATGTCTAATCTAGTTGGTATGATTCTAGTTGATGATAACCTCTTTGCATTAAAGTTTGAGGAATTTAAGTTTGAGAATAGCAAAGACAATTTTTCATATGAAGTAATGGTTTATAGAGTTGAAAGTGCATCTCTCATGAATCCATAAACAAATGATGAATTGGTTAAGTTGAAATTGTTAATGAGCACATGCATGCTCATATATCTCACCATAGAGTGGGAAAAAATTATGTTGATGAAATTTGCGGTCTCTTTTTTGAAACAAGGAATAGTTTTCGAAATACAGGTAGTGTCACATTTGATGAAGACTTGAAGGTTGAAGCTACCACTGTAGCAACAATTTATGAAGCAATAGTTAGAATTTCTCATGAAGCAGTGCATGATCTAGAAACAATGAATAATTAAGAAGAGGATAAAGTGACTCATGAGTTTTTGATGAGAATATCCACTAACAACATAATAGTCAAACATAGCCTCAATGTAGTTGAAGATGTAGAGAAGAAAGAAGAAGTTGAGAAATCTCTCACTATAAAGCATAATGAATTTGTTTAAAGAATGATTTTGGGAATGGAAGTAGACAAGACAATAGTCCATTTACAGTTATAGTTGAAAGAGAAGATGAAGAAAAAGATGTAGGAAATGGCATGCAATTTTTTAAAGACGAAGAAGAAAGCATTGAAACAACCTTTCAACAATGGAGTGATGAGATCAAATTCTACTATCAAGAAATATGGAAAAAATAAGATCGTGAATATGAAGCAAAAGAAGCATGGAAAAGTTCATAGTTTGAAGATGAAGAGTTGTGGTAGTAGTCCATGAGTGAATGAATATTTGAAGAGGAAGCTATAGAAGATAGCCTCTTGAAAGCCTAAATTGTTTTTTAGAATAAATATAAAATAAGTCAAAGAAAATTTTCAGTAGCAGCAAGTGAAGAAATATGGACCTTACATCAAGAAAGTGCAACTGAAAATGAAGCATTTTCAAGGGTATACAACATGGAAGAAATGAAAAGGGAAAAATGGCATTGTAAATTTCTTTTTGAGTCAAATTTTTATTGCAAGTGTAGAATGCATAGCTGAGTCATGATTAAGTTAAGGTTGAGTCATATGGTCATAATTAAGGGTGATTTTTAGAAATAGTAATTACTCTCGTATGCATGCAATACATGAAAAGTAGAGTTAAGTTAAGGAAATAAATTTGAGTCTAATATCAGAAGTAAAGTAAACCAGAGTTAGAAGGCTAATGCTTTGTCTAGAAAATTTGAGTCATCAAAAAGAAAAATGTTGAGTTCAGTTGAAGGAAATTTATAAAAGTTTAGTTAAAGTGTGACATCTTAGTTTGCATGAGGAAAATAAAGTTAGAGTTTGCATGATTCCATATTCAAAAATTTTGGTGTTTATATACTTGGGGTTGAGCCATTGTAATGTGAAAAAAGAAGTCAGGATAGTCATAGATCATTGGATGTATTGGAAAGAATAATTAATGAATATAAATTCTTTATTCAAGAAAAAGGTTGTGTATTTATTTGTCTTGGGTTTGCATGCTTATATTTGCCTCTATCTAACAAGAACTTATCTCCCTGCACTTTGTCATGTAAGAAAATTTTGTCTTGGTCAAATGCTTGTTGCCTTATCCAACTCTCTTGTCGCATTTACAGGCAATCATTCTAAATTTAATAAGGTTGCATCCTTCCATTTCAAATGGGTCAATGTTTTGTATTACACACTTTTCCCAAATGATAGTTTGGTCCAAGCCATCTCAATAGTCATTTGTGCTCCTTTGTGCTTACCTGACTCGTGTTATCCCACCATGCCCACTCTAGTTGATTCAACTCATTCCATTGGGTGTCTCTCTACATGATTACATGCTAGCCTCATTCCTTCATCCCATATTCTACATATTGATGAGCCTTAGTACTGCAAAAATAATGCTGCGACTCCCAAGGCTACCAACTTCAATTAACAACTCGGGGTTCGTACAAACTTAAGAGCTATGGGCACTATATGTGCAATGTACACTGTGTCCTTTCTTTTCTCTCATGATGTAATGGAGTGCATGTAGTGAAATCAAATGCTAAACTAACTGCAAAAAATGAATTGCTCAAAATGGAAATCTTAACCTATTGCAAGAAATAAAGTACAAGGAAATAAACATATTCTAATTGCATAAAGATCATGAACTAAATGTAAAAGAAACCTAACTTAAACCTATTTATCACATGTGTTTATTTAAACTAACATAGCATGGAATCTAATCTAGAGAGTATTAGCTATTGCATGCATGTGCTAATTAAGAAAAAAAAAAAAAAAAAAACATTTTTCTTTATCTTTTCATTTTATAAATGAAAATGCTAATCTTTCCTTGTCCTTTGGCAAGGGAGATAGGTCTCGAGGAAGAGGGGCACAATGGTTGTGATGGCATGGAGGTCAAGTAGAAGCCTAATCCCAGCTTCAATGATGATTTTTCTAAATTTGAGCTCAAAACAAGCCGTTATAGGATTTCCTGCAAGATGTCTACAAGATGTATTAGTTCTCGTACAAGATCCCCTATTTTATTACAAAAACAGGCCGAAAGCTTAGGAAGTGGTCTAGAAGGTGGAATGGAGCTTGTGAAAGGTAGATAATGGAAAATAAGGCATGGAGGTGGTGGAAACTATCTAGAACTCAAGAAGGGGTTTCAAGATGGGTGGATTTGCTCAGTGGAAATGACAATTTTTACTTATAAAATAATAATTCAGATTCAGATTTTAGTGGATTTTGGTGACATGGGTGGATGAAGCTTGGATCACGCAAATGAGATGAGGTCTCTTTGTAATGTAGAAGCTCCTGCAATAACACACATTATTGTCTGCATCTATCCATAAATTCATCTATATATGGGAAGAATTTATTAAATAACAGAAAAATACTAGTCTAAAATCCAGAAATTTTAGAACTAGTGAGCTAGTAAATCTATCAAATGCCTAAACTAATCAAGTTCAAATGCAATGGGGTAGATTTTTTTTATTAAATAGAATTCTTTTGTGATCTAATTCAAGTGGAATCAACTTTATTGAAGCTCGTTAGCATGCTCTTGAAAATATCAGAAATTTATTGTTCTTTGCGACAAAGTTGTTCTAGAAATCTAGATTTGGGAATAAGAAAACTAATCCAAGTAGCTAAATGAATAATATGAAATTCAAAATATTTTCTAAGGATGAAATGACACTTGTGATGCTGAAAAATAACTTACGTCGACCATTTAACCCAATCCTACAACAAGAAATCATTAATAATACTAAATGCATAAATAAAAAGAAATAAGAACAAGAGATGCATGTGAATAAGAAGTGAAAATAATAAAAAAAATTGACAAAAAAGGGCTATGAGGCTCCTAGGATGGCCAAGCCCAAGGAAACTCAGATGACTATAGAAGAGAACAAGATTTAGAAGCTGAACATGACACTAATCTTAATTATTTTCATCAATATAATTACATCCCTGCAAGAAAATAAAATGGAGCTGCAAAAATGTGAGTTCTCTCCATAAGAAGTCTAACCGAAAGCTATCCCTAGAGGAAAATTTGACTTGTTACTCATACAAAATGATTTGGAATCATTCCCCATGAAAGGAGAAATCTTTCCCCACCAAAATCCCTTTATTAGTGGATCTGGTTCCCAGTGCTAGGAATTTGCATTAAATGGCAGGGAACACATTCCTAGATTTTCTCAATCATTAAATTTCTACAATTTATGCCATAGTTCCATAATACCTTGTTGATTTATTATTTAATATTGATCATTCTGTAGTAGGGAGAAAGTCCCTAAATTATATACTGTTGCAAATCTTCGTAATTCGGCCAATATTATGATAATATTCCACAGAAGTAAATAATATTAAGTACAAATATCCAATTATTCATAAACCTTCCTAATGAACATATTAAAGTTAAAAATATATTATCTAATGCAAAAATAGAGATTTAATATGCTGAAGGATGGTCGGATGAGCCTTAATTTTTGTTCAATCCAGAGGCATGGACCTTAATTTATGTCTGATTTAGAGGCCCATCACACCCCCTACTGAAAGTGTTGCTCATCCCATGAGAAACATAGTGACCTCATTGTGCCTCATTCATGGCCCTGGTGGCCTCTATCTAGTGCATTCCTCAGTCCTTTATCTTAAGAATCTTGGTTGTAAGTTCTGCAAGGATAAGCCCAAAAACATATTTGTGCATAGAAAAATCATTGTTTCTTGAGACCATTAGCTTGCCTTCTTTTTTTCTTTTGTGGCCTAGATGATTGCTGAAAGACCTTGGAGTTTTTTGTTTTAATTAACTCTCTTAGCACTACCATTTTGTTTGTTTGTTTGTTCCTTTTTTTTTGGGTTTTAGCACCATTTGTTCCTTTGTTCCTTCTTGTAGCAACATTTTGTCTTCCAGTAGCAATCATTCCTTCTCTTTTGAAGTCTTTTAACTATATGGAAGTGATAAAAAATTATGTATAGCATTTGGAGGATAATGTTAGGGCTCAAAGGGAGTAGTGTAGGTTTTTGATAATGGAGAGGATGCTCTGTTCATTTTTTTCAAGAAATTTTTAGGGTGAGACAATGTGTAAGGCTTGTTCTTGAAATTATGAAATGGGATGGATGAATGATGGATGGATAATGTATATGAAGTGGATGGATGTCTTAGGATGTTGTGGTGACTTGGTCTCTACAAAAAGTTATTCTCTTAACTGTTTTCCCTATTCCTTGAAATCATCATCCTTCAGAATTTGACTTTTCCACATTGCATGAGCGGATGAGTGAGCTAAAATTAACCAATTGAAGGTGGCCGAGACGATTGACCCATCCATATCTTATAAAACCTCACCTCTCATGTATTGACAACAAATTTCTAACTATAATATGCTCAAAAGAAGAGGTCAAGAATATTTCATACCTGTACCTACCTGATGGTTGTTGGAGAGACATGCATGCTGCTGTTGAGTCGATGAAATGTTGCTGCTAATGACTCGGGTACATCTTCTTGATCACATTTTTCTTTTTTGTTAATCTTATGTTGGTGATGGGTTGTCTTCTTGTTGATGTGCAATGTCGGGGGACCTATATCAACCTTCCCTAAAGAATACTTGACCTTTTGACCCATTTCTCCATCATATTACCTCTTTTAGATTCTTCTCAACCTTCCTTTAGAGATCTTGTAGTAATTCAGGACAACCTCTTGTAATAGACCTGTTTTGACCATATCTCCCAAACGATAGAATGGATTGACCTGAAATTTTCTGAGCATGTTTCCAACATCACTATGCACCTATCCATAAAACAATCTTGGCCAATGGATGCGCGAATCCTAAGAAAAACTAAAAATGGCTGAAGGTGATGGAGGTCGATTTCTTGGAAACCATGCACTAGAATTTGCTGAAATTTCTTAGGTATGTTTCCATCATCCATATGCATCTCCCCATGAAACAAATTTTGAAATGGATGGACGGATATCGAGAAAATTAAAAAATGGCTAGAGGTGATGGAGGCTAATTTATTGAAAATTGTGCACTAGAATTTTCTTAAATTTATTAAGCATGTTACCATCATCCATATGAATCTCCCCATGAAACAACTTGGAAAATGGATGCATGGTTTGAAATATATCGCAAAAAGAGTTTTCTGCTATACGTATTTCTTTTTCTTATAGTAAAACATAGCATTATTTTAGTTTTTTAGGACAACAAGGAAAATGAGTAGTAGAAGCTTGTAAATGATGAGTGGATGGTGGAAATAGATGAGGGTGATGGATTTGCATGGCCTTGGTCATGTTGGAGCATTTGACCAAAGGAGGAGAAAGTCAAAATTTGACTTCTTTTTACTAGGTTTGACGTATTTTTTCTTTCCTTTGGTGCCAACTTGTTTTTGTTGCTTGCAGATGTTGGAGAGCACCTACATTCATCAGAGAGATACATGGAGCAAATATGTATTTTTTTTTTAGTTTTTTCTTCTAGGCCTACTAGCCGCCTCAATGTGGTTTTCAACTAGTAGGTTTGCCTAGGCACCTCAAAGGACGTTTTCATCTAAGATATTTTTTTTCTCTCTTTTTTCTCTTTTTCTCAACCCATTTACCACCTCATGGAGTTTTTCAATCAATGAGCCAATCTCAGGTGCCTCAAAGGAGGCCTTCGCCTAAGATTTTATTTTTTCACTCTTATTTTTTTTTCTACCCTACCCTACTTAAAAAACAAAATTACTTTCAAGTATAGGAATATTTCCAATGGAGCCATGTGCACATCAATATGATAGATAAACTGATGTGTATGCTTTCAATATATCATTTGACATATAACTGGATTTCAAAGACCAAATGATTTGACTTTGAAAGGATCAAGCACAGTTGAAGAAGTGAATGTTGCTACAACTTAATGATTGTCGGGAACCATATTTCAATATAGTTGTGATGCCCCTAGTCCACTTGCTGATCTGGATCATCTTGAACATATTCTTCTTCCACAACCTTCTAATCTTCCTCGTTTTTTTTTATTGTTCTCTTGAACACATGGAAGATTTGATGGTAACCATGAGGGAGCTTTCTTAATCTCTGATTTTGTTGTCTACTCTTCATCAAGTGCAACACATGATTCTTTGATATTCTCCTCTTTTTTTAATATTTTTCCTAACCTGAGATGAATACCATTGAGATCCAAATGAGATATTTTGAAGTGTTCTACCTCAACATTGTAAGTGGGTTGAGCTACTTCATTGTGTGGGTTTGGAAATGGTGGTATAGGTACTTGAGTGGGAGTGGATATTTAGGATGGATGTGGTTGGGATTGTGGTTGTGGTGGAAGTGAATGGTAGGGATAACATGGAGTTAGGTATGGAGGATATTGAGGATATTGTGGATGCCTCCCATAAGTTCCTTACCAACTTTATTTCCAAGATTGGTTTTAGGGTTGAGATGACCAATGTTACCAAGGAAAGGGTGTGTTCCAATTACTTTTAGGTGGATATGCGTAACCTTAAAACTATGAATTAGGCTCTTGCATCATACTAGATTGACTAGGTTGCTATGGTCCTCTTGGAGCCACGTAGGATAGCTGTGTTGGTAATTGATTTGCCCCATTGTCCTCTTGGCAACATTCCTTCAACTTTGGTAATGAGGGGTAATATTTAACATCACGTGATCCTGCATGAATGACACAAATATCAGCATCTTGTTTTTTCTCATTTTGAGTTCTTAACATTTCTACTTGTCCACTTAGATTGCTAAGAATCTATGTTTTAAAGTTATCAAGAAAATTTCCAAGTTTAGCTTGACTTACTGATATTGATGTTGATTTACTTACTCTTTCCCTTCCTCTTGATATGTTTTTGCATGTTTTACAAATTTCTTCAAATGATTGTTGGTATACATCACCTTTACTCATGAGATCAAGGAGATCAATCAACTCATCACTAATTGTTCTAAGTAAGAGGGTTTTTAGAGTGTCACATCCTAGATGATGTAGCCTTTTCCTAGTAACATCATACATGAACCTATCTATTAGATCGTCAAGGCTCTCATCTTCTCCTTGATTCATTATAAAGATTTCTTCCTTAAAATCATGTTCTTTATATTTTTCTAGAAATATATTTTGCATATAATTCCATGATCTTATTGAATTAGTCCCTAAATTATGAACCATTCAAGAACTCTATCCTTTAATGTTTATGGAAACAATCTCAATTTTTGAGTGTTTAGTAAGTAGCCATAATATATACAAAGGATTTCAAATTCAAAGAGAAATGTTTCTAGATCCTCTGACCTTAGACCATGAAATTCTAGAAGAAAATATGGAGGGACGTTCTTCATGTGCACATTAACATCAGTATCTTGAATGGGGAATCCAAGAGGATCTTCCTCATTGTTATATTCTCCATCCATTTCTTTTACATTCTTTGTCATTTGTTCTTCTTCTACCTACAAAACTGGATGGTGATATGGCACTTACTACACCATGTGATCAAAAGGGAGGTTGGGTTGGTGTTGGAGAAATTTTTTATTTTTATGATTGAATGAAAACACTAATGCAATGCACTTTTCTGTTTTTCAAATGAAATATGCCTAGTGAATCTTTTTTTTCTTTTTTAGAACTAAAATCAAATGGATCAAGTAGAGAAGAAAACAATGCATACTTTGACACGTCCTCGACAATGGTGCCAAAAAGTGATGAGCCTCATTATATAACAAGAATGCTACAACTCCGAAGGCTACCAACTTTAATTATCAACCTGGTGTTTGTACAGACATAAGAGGTATGAGCACTATATGTGAAACATAAAATGTGTCATTCCTTTGCTATCATGATGTAATGGAGTGCATGTACTAAAATCAAATCCTAAACTAATTGTAGAAAATGAACTGCTCGAAATGGAAATCCCAACCTATTGCAAGAAATAAAGTACAAGGAAGGAAACATATTCCAATGGCATAAAGATCGTTAACTAAATATAAAACAAACCTAACTTAAACCTATTTATCACATGTGATGATTTAAACTAACTGAGCATGGAATCTAATCCAGGAAGTATCAACTACAGAATGCATGTGCTAATTAAGAAATAAAAAGAACTATTTTTCTTTATCTTTTCATTTTATAAATGCAAATGTTAATATTTCCTTGTTCTCTGGCAAGGGAGACAGGTGTGGAGGAAGAGGGGTACAATGATTGTGATGGCATGGAGGTCAAGTAGAGGCCTAATCCTAGCTTCAATGATGAATTTTCTCAATTCAAGCTCAAAACAGGCTGCTACAACATTTCCTACAGGATGTCTATAGGATGTACTAGTTCTCCTACAAGATCCCCTGTTTTATTACAAGAACACACTAAAATCTTAGGAAGTCATCTAGAAGGTGGAATGGATCTTGGGAAAGGTGGATAATGGAATAATAAGGCATGGAGGTGGTGGACACTACCCAAAACTCAAGCAAGCGCTTCAAGATGGGTGGATTTGCCCAATGGAAATGGAAATTTTTGCTTATAAAACAAGAATTCAGACTGAGATTTTAGTGGATTTTGGTGACATGGGCGGATGAGGCTTGGATGAGGCGAATGAGATGAGGTCTCCCTAAAATGTAGAATCTCTTGCAACAACACACATTATTGTTTGCATATATCCACAAATTCATCTATACATGGGAAAGATTTATTAAATAGTGGAAAATTACTAGTCGAAAATCCAGAAATTTGAGAACTAATGAGCTAGTAAATCTATCAAATGCCTAACCTAATCAAGTGAAAATGCAATGGGGTAAATTTTTTTATTAAATATAATGTTTTTTTGATCTAATTCAAGCGGAACCAAATTTATTGAAGTTTGTTATCATTCTCTAAAAAATAGCATATATTTACTGTTCTTTTCTACAAAGGAGTTCCAGAAATGTAAATTTGGCAATAAGAAAGGTAATCCAATTACCTTAATGATTACTATTACCTTCCAATTATTTTACAAGGATGAAATGATTGTTGTGATCCTGCAAAATAACTTACATCAACCATTTAACCCAATCCTACAACAAGAAACCATTAATACTAAAGGCAGAAATAGAAAAAAACAACAAGAAATCCATGTGGATAAGAAGTGAAAAGAATAAAAATAAATGATATAAATGGGCTTTGAGGCTCCTCGTGTTATCACTCAGAATTTTCTCAAGGTTAGAGAAATAAATTTTGAGGTAACCACAAACCAATCTTTTCGATACAAAATCTAGCCAATCTGTACTCGGAGAGGGCTCTCTCTTTATGAATTAGCTTAGTTTTGTAAGATATTAGGATAGTTATGGAAGGTTGGGGGGTTTTGATTTTTTTTGGTGGTGGAATTCAGGAGTAGATGGATAAAACAAGGTATTTTAGGCCATTGGGCTATGGAGTCAACTGAACATGGCTTAACTGGATTAGGTGGATTTAACAAAGGAGAGTTTCATAGGGCAAAATAGCTAAACAAGATACAAATGATAGCTTAAATTCCGAAATGGTCTTGGAAGGGAGGAAGGGAAATTAAGAATCCTTCAACAAATTTCAAGATGAGGTAAAGTGTGTGCTCATTAATAAAAAGCAATTAAGAATTTTTTGATAAATGGTCATAGTGATAAACTAAAAATCAAGAAGCAATTAAGAATTCCATACCTATAATAGCCTCGAAGAAAACATTAAGAATATAAATGATTCTAAAGACAAAATTCAGTAAAGCTCTTTCTGAAATATAGTTTTTCATTTATCATTTAGATATGGAATGCATATGAATATTTAAACAAGAAAACTATAAAAACATAAGATATAGAATACTTATTTGTTTCTCGTTTGACATGGGAATCCTGTAAAATTCATTTTCTTTATTACTTTTTCTAGCCAGCCATAAAATAGTTGTTCAACAACACTTCTATTCCAAAATAAAGAGTCTAGAGAAATGTCTAAGAATCCACCCAGAATACTTAAAATGAATAAGTATTTATACTAATTCTAAACTAAAATATCTAGAAAAAATATCAAGATTGGTTTCGAAAATATCTCCATCTCTTTTACATTAATACAACTTAAATAAAGTACACTCAAACCTAATGAATGTATTTGGCACTATGTTTTTGGATTTATGGTGAAAACGAAGAGAAAGTTGAATTTGATAGCAACTCTTAATTGATGATGAAACATCCCAGTCACTAACTGCATCCTTCCTTTGTGCATTCTGCCCCAGAAATTCTGCAAACTTAGGGTCCAATGATACACTTGTATATCTCAATCCGTGATAGATATGTAAAACGTGAAAGAGGTTATTGTAGATATGAATGTTTTTGAGATAATCCTCTCTCTATTTCCTAAAATTCAGCTCCAGATTTTCACAATATTCTCTGCAAAAATATGTCAAAAACAGGACTTTGCACAAACTATAAAATAGGTTGTGAAGACATCACTTATCTCCCTTTTGGTAATACTTGTGTAATAATTGAGATAGGTTTTTGTAGATTTCCTTGTTAGGAACAAAAGTTCCTCCAATTTTTCAAAATAAATCTTGGATTGGTCACAATAGTTTCCTCAAAACTATGACTTAAACAAGAAATTTCTGAAGAATGTACCATTTTTGCTCTAATTTCATCTTTTAACATAAACTTCTTTTGACTTTTTTTTTCTTTTACTTTGGATAAACTTCATTGTAGCCGATGAAAGTGTTTTCATTTTTGTTCAACCCTTAATACCTTTATGTTTACTTTTAATTTTTACTTTTTACTTTGACCACTCTATTTTTCATATGTCTTCACTTTGACATGAATTTATATGCTCTTTTTTTTAATTATCTTCCTTGCTGTTTATCTTCATCCTAGATGATTTACTTGACTTGGTCTTCAATCTGATACTCTTTAACCCTGATACACTTTGACTGTTCTTTACGGTGTCCTTTTACCTTCCATCTCTATTTGAATAGATTTGATAACAATCTTAGAGTAAATAGGTCTTATGACTAGTATTAAGACTATTTATCCAAGGCTACAGTCTTTTGATTACATGTTATGGAGTGACTGGTAATGGTGTATTGGTTGACTTAGAAGCACATTATGGACTAGAGTGGCATCGGGCAACAACTTTCAGGGTGGTTGACGGTTTTGGGTATGAGTTGGTCATTTTCTACATACTAGTTGCATGCATGAGTTTTTTAGAATAAGGACAAAAAATGGATTAACTTTGTTTTTACGCAAAGTCAAAGTTTTTGGCGGGTTTTGTGACATGGACAAGTTACGTCAGCATGGGTGACTTGACATTTTATTGTTAGCAGGAGGCGGTAAGTGGGTTTCGTCGCACCTCTTATGGAGGGTAACTAGTATTTTGGGGGAGCCACATGGTTCCATACGTTCCTTGACATGTAGCATGGGCATTGTTCACAAAACCGCTCACATCGCATGCTAAAGGTAGACCAAAAGGCTCGCGCAATATGTGTGAGGGTTGTATGATCTAAAGGGTTTGATTGAATGGTAGTCAGGGAAATGACATGACTGATGTATATTAGGGGCAGGCCCGATATTAATAAAAATACTTAATCATATCAGGGGCGATTTGATTGGTCACTGAGTTATTAACTAGTCCTGATGACTTAATTAGTTATCATTAGCAGGGCGAGGAGGTCGGGTTCTTAATTAAATAAAAATTAGCTAATTAATCCCATTTTTTATTTGATTTACGGTTATATTTAACCATTGGGGTGATATATGTAAAACTTTGGGGTTTTATATAATATAATAATACGGGCATGGGTAATGTTGTTTTAATTGGGAATTACATAATAATAACATTAGTGGTTAATATGACTATGGAATACGAAGTGTGCTAAGTAAATGTTTCCAAAAGCATTTCATCATATAACATTACTTAGGCTAATAATATATGAGGGTTTCATGTAGATAGAATGTTTTTAATTTTCCTAAGTAAAATAGAATTTTACTTAGGAAAAGCTTTATAAAGGGAGTGAGTGACTCTATGGAGGGGTAATTGTTGAGGAAGGGGATTTAAGTACTTTAGATATTCCAAATTATTGGGTCAAGGGTTCGGTCCCTCCAAAAGTCAGAGAAATGATCTGAGCCCCTCTAACTTTGTAAGTGCCTTTAGCATTTAGGGGAAATTAGTGAAACTTAAGGGGAAAATGGATAGGGAAATTAATTAATTCGACTTTGTTTCTTTGATGTGCTATCTCCAATGTGACTTGTGCTTTGTCCAAGTGATGAAAGCAAAATATTTAAGCATTAAAATTAACCATTCACCACACATTTATTCTGCAACCATCATCTACATACCCTACCTACTTTATCCTAGGATTTTTACTCCTTTATTAGCGTGCACTTAGACTGGTAAACACTTTTCAAACTTTCTTTCTTTTACATAGTGATATCTATCTAAATCTAGCCTTATTACATCGAAGGGCTCAAATTAAACTGTTGAGCTCCTTTTATTCACTCCACCTATGTGCTTATCTATCAAGATTAAACTGTTTGGTCAGACCTTTATTCTCTATTTCTAAAACATGAAATTGAAAACATGGAATAACCAAGATTAAATTGTTTGGTTAACATGGATTGTGGCATAGGTTACAAGTTGCACACAATCTTTATTATACATAAAGGTGACTTGCACACTTTCATGGTCCTTCCTTTTTTTTGGGGTTTATTTTATTTCATTTTTTGACCTTTTCTTTATTCTTTTTATCCTTTTATTCTTTTTCTAGGACATACCCTCTTTACATTTTTTACTTTTTTGATTTTTTACAAATATGGAAAACATTTGCAGAAAGCAAAGGTATGTACATATTTCAGATCTAAACCAAGTCAATCATGATATATGACACCTATTAGTATAGGAACCTAATAGCGGTTTCACTTGGGGAGGGCATTTCCTTATGAAATGTCAAGAACACCGTCGACTAGTAGCTTGATCCATTGGGCTAGTCCCACACATGTGTATGCTATGTTGTATAATCTTTTGATTGAAAATCTTGACCTGAAATTGTAGCCTTTTCTGCAAACTAGAATAGGATCTAACATATACTTGCTAATTGAAACTAAATTTATTCAAGCCGAAATCCTACCTGCTTACTCTAATCAGCTATCTGGCTGCTAGTTAGGTAAAATGAAATAACCGATGCAACCACTCAAGCATCATATACATTGGTGACTTTTGTTGCTTGTGCTTATTCGTGGTTAAAATTGAAATCTTGAAATCAAATATATCTTTGTTAACGTTTGAGAAGATAAGGAAATTCTCGATCTTCTTTGTTGAATCTAGAAACTGTACAAAAGGATCTTGTAAAATATATACACCTTTCTTGAATTGATTCAAGCAACTGCACATCTATTGTGTGTGGCCTGCATGCCATGAAACTGAAATATAAGTTTTATCTTTATCATCCTGCATTGTTTTCAACTGATCTTTGTGATGATATTTCTACTGATTGTAATGTCTGTCTGGTGAAACCATTATCATCTTGATTTTGACTCTCATAGTTTGTTAATGGAGAGAAATTCTGATTGCATTCATCATCCAACTTATCAGCTATTAGATCATAAATAACTTGGAAGGATTGTTGCAACTTATTACATATAGGTTCAAATGGAACTTCATAGATTTCTACAAGCTGCTCTTCCTCTTCTTTAAAATTTTTATACCACATTTCCTTTAAAAATTGAAATGATTCAAAACAAAGAGGTAGGAAATCATCTTGGATCATTTGATCATATGTTCTGGCTTCCAAGTCTTCTTCTGCATCCTAGCATTCAATGGCATTTTGGGGTTGCAAATCTAGATATGAGAAGTCTTGAACAAAGATTTATTGCCCTCAAGATAGTTAATATCAAGACTTGTTGAAAATTTATTTCTAATTGCATGATAGTTATCTCTGATAAACTGAAACGAAGTAAAATGGAATGGTAAAGTTCCTTCACTAGATTCAAAATTTTCTGCCCTTTCCTCCTCATTCTCATAGATGAAATGAACATGTTGATCACTATTTTCAAGTTGTTGAACCTGAACTTCCTTATTCCTTAAATTAGCTTCTAACTCCTATGCAAGGTTAATTTTGATTTAAGTAACATAGTCATTATTATAGTGATCAACCTTAGGCACATCATCATAAGAATTACTGTCACTAAATGTACATATTAGATTAGCAGATTTCCTCTCCACATATGGTTCTATAACCCTATCTTCATATTTATGGTAGTTGGAATTAACAAGAATTTTTTCAAGGATGTCAACCTCTTATTTTTGTGAAACAAATGTGTCATGGTTATTTTGAACAAAAAATTCAACTTCCATTGTAATCTTACGAATCATTTCCTCTGTTTTCTTTATCAAAATGTCGAGTTTTTCCTCTTTTTCCACTTTCAACTTTTCTCTTCTAATTTGAAAATTAACTTCTACATCTACTACCATAATATACATATATTCCATTGTTGAGGGGTTTCTTTCTCTTAGATGAAATTATGTCTCTGAATCAAATGCTCTTGGGAAATGCAAAAGAGCTGAACCATGAGGAGGTCTTATATTTAATGGTATTGAATAATAGGCTTGATTAAACCTATCTGAAAATTTTTGTTTTGTTTCATCTGGCTATCTTTTTAACTGATTATATTATTCTATGATCACAAGAAGATTGACTTTAATTATCCATCTATCAAGGAAGAGTTTGAGGAACTGCTCAAGATTTGAGATGCTTGCCTCAGGCGGGGTTTTGATCCAACTCTTGACTTTGTCTTGTAAAGAAATAAAAAAAGCCTAATACTAGCATCCTCTACATCTACTTCAAATAAGTTAAGATAATCCTCAAAAGTTTGAATATGTTTTTGGGCAGTGATACCATTCTCTCCATCAAACCTAAGGAGGTGCTTCGGATAATCATTACAAAAACCATGGAGTGTAGGAGGTAAAATGAGTGGTTTATATCTATCGGGAACTTTATAAGGTATTGGAATTTGTACAGGGGTTGTATGATTAGTCTTAATTTTTTGGTTCTCCTCAATTCGAAAATGATCTTCATAGGAGTGAGAAGACTTCTATTCAAATGTGTAAGGAGACTTTGTCTCTACATTTTTCAAGGGGAAATAATAAAAATTAGTCTAAAATCTTCTCTAAAATACAATATACATTGAAAAAAATTATCAATGAGAAAGAACATAATGTTTTGGATAACAATCCAAGTTAAAAGCCCGATCGTTTCACATAGTTCTTTCAGGTTCATTTCTCAAGTGGAGTCTTGATTGTGAAATTGATTTGGAGTCACCAGGTAGATGACCTTAACTTTTGTTTGTCTAATCACTGTCCACCATCATAGATCAAATCTAAACATGTAAAACAATTCTGAAGAATATGTTAGTTCTCTCTAGTGGAGTCACCACTATGTTATCACTCAGAATTTTCCCAAGGTTAAAGAAAGAGATTTCCATGGTAACCACAAACTAACCTTTTAAGTACAGAATCTAGCCAATCTGTACTCAAAGAGGGCTCTCTCTTTATGATTTAGCTTTGTTTTGTAAGATATTAGGCTACTTATGAAAGCTTGGGGGGTTTTGTTTTTGTTTGGTGGTCGAATTCAGGAGTAGATGGATAGAACAAGGTATTTCAGGCCATTGGTCTATGGAGTCAATTGAAGATGGCTTAACTGGATTAGGTTGATTTAACAAAGGAGAGTTTCACATGGAAAGATAGCTAAACACGATACAAATGATAGCTTAAAGGGTGAAATGGTCTTGAAAGGGAGGAAGGGCAATTAAGAATCCTTCAAAAAAGTTCAAGATAAGGGAAAGTGGGTGCTCATTAACAAAAATTAATTACGAATTTTTTGTTAAATGGTCACAGTGATAAACTAAAAAGTAGGGAGAAATTAAGAATTCCCTATGTATGATAGCCTCGAAGAAAACATTAATAATATAAATGATTTTAAAGACATAATGCAGTAAAGCTCTTTCTGAAATATACCTTTTTGTTTATCATTCAGATATGGAACAAATATGAATCTTTAAACAAGAAAACTGTAAAAACATAAGATATAGAATACTTACTTGTTTCTCATTTGACATAGGAATCCTTAAAAGTCCTTTGCTTTATTACTTTGTCTAGCCAGTCATATAATAGTTGTTCAACAGCACTTCTATTCCAAAATAAAGAGTCTACAGAAATGTCTAAGAATCCACCCAAAATACTTCAAATGAAGAAGTATTTATACAAATTCTAAACTGAAATATCTTGAAAAAATATCAAGATTTGTTTCGCAAGTATCTCCAACTCTTTTACATTAATAGAACTTAAATAAAGGAGACTCAAAACTAATGAATCTATTTGGCACTATGTTTATGGATTTATGGTGACAAATCAGAGAAAGTCAAATTTGATAGCAATTCTTAATTGATGATGAAGCATCCCAGTCACTAACTGCATCCTTCCTTTGTGCATTCTGCCCCAGAAATTCCGCAAACCTAGGGTCCAATGCTACACTTGTATATCTCAATCCGTGATAGATATGTAAAAAGTGAAAGAGGTTATTGTAGATAAGAATGTTTTTGACATAATATTCTCTCAGTGTACCAAAATTTAGCTCCACTGGTTCCCAATATTCTCTGCAAAAAGATGTGAAAAACAAGACTTTGCACAAAAAGAAAAATAGGCTGTGAAGACATGCACTTATCTCCCTTTTGGTAATACCTGTGTAATAAGTGAGATAGGTTTTTGTATATTTGCATGTTAGAAACAAAAATCTCCTGTATTTTTTCACAATACATCTTGGATTGGTCATAATAATTTCTGAAAAACTATGACTTAAACAGGAAATTTCTGAAGAATGTACCATTTTGGCTCTAGTTTCATCTTTTAACCTTAAACTTCTTTTGACTGTTTTTCAATTTTGCTTTGGATAAACTTCAATGTAGCTGGTTAAAGTTTTTCCACTTCTATTCAACCCTTAATGTCTTCATGTTTACTTTTACTTTTACCGCTATGTTTTTCATCTGTCTTCACTTTGACATGAGTTTATATGCTCTGTTTTGCAATTGTCTTCCCTGGTATTTATCTTCATGCTAGATGTTTTACTTGACTTGGTCTTCAATCTAATACTCATTAACCCTGATAGACTTCAACTGTTCTTTACGGTGTCCTTTTACCTTCCATCACTATTTGAATAGATTTGATAACAATCTTGGAGTAAACAGGTCTTATGACTAGTATTAAGATTGTTTATCCAAGGTTGCAGTCTTTTGATTACGTGTTATGGAGCAACTGGTAATGGTGTACTAGTTGAATTGGAAGCACACGTTCACTAGAGCACCATTGGGTAGCAACTTTCAAGGTGGTTGATGGTTTTGGGTATGAGTTAGTCATTTTCTACGTACTAGTTGCATGCATGAATTTTTCAGAATAAGAATGAAAAATGGATTAAATTTGTTTTAATACAAAGTCAATGTTTTTGGCAAGTTTCATGACATAGACGGGTTACATCAGCGGGGGTGACTTGACATTTTATCCTTAGCGGGAAGCGGTAAGTGGGTTTCATTGCACCGTTTATGGTGGGTAGCTGATATTTGGGGGGAGCTACATGATTCCATATGTTGCTTGACACGTAGCATTAGCACTATTCACAAAACCACTCACATCGTGTGCTAAAGGTCGACCAAAAGGCCCGCGTGATATGAGTGAGGGTTGTCGGATCTAAAGGGTCTGATCGGTTAGAGTCAGCGCAATGACATGACTGATGTATAACAGGGGCAGGCCCGATATTAATTAAAAGACTTAATCATATCAGGGGTGATTTGATTGATTGCTAAGTAATTAATTAGTCTTGATGACTTAATTAATTCTCATTAGCATAGCAAGGAGGTCGGGTTCTTAATTAACTACATATTATCTAATTAATCCCATTTTTTATTTGATTTATGGTTATATTTAACCATCGGGGTGGGATATGTAAAAATTTGTGGTTTTGTATAATATAATAATACGGGTGTGGGTAATGTTGTTTTATTCGGAAATTACATAAAAATAACATTAGTGGTTAATATGACTATGGAATAGGAAGTGCGCTAAGTAAATGTTTCTGAAAGCATTTCATCATATAACATTACTTAGGCTAATAATATATAATGGTTTCATGTAGATAGAATGTTTTTTATTTTCCTAAGTAAAATAGGATTTTACTTAGGAAAAGCTTAATAAAGGGAGTGAGTGACTTTATGAAGGGGTAATTGTTGAGAAATGGGATTTAAGTACTTTAGGTATTCCAAATTATTGGGCCAAGTGTCCGGTCCCTCCAAAAGTTAGAGAAATTCTCTGAGACCCTCTAACTTTGTAAGTTCCTTTAGTACTTAGGGAAAATTAGTGAAACTTAAGGGGAAAATGGACAGGCAAATTAATGAATTTGACTTTGTTTCTTTGATGTGCTGTCTCCAATGTGATTTGTGCTTTGTCTAAGTGATGAAAGAAAAAGATTTAAGCATTAAACTTAACCATTCACCACACATTTATTCTGCAACCATCATCTACTTACACTACCTACTTTATCCTAGCATTTTTGCTCCTTTATTAGGGTACACTTAGACTTGCGAACCCTTTTCAAACTTTCTTTTCTTTTACATAGTGATATCTATCTAAATCTAACCTTATTACATCCAGGGGCTCAGATTAAACTGTTGAGCTCCTTTGATTCACTCTATCTACTTATCTACCAAGATTAAACTATTTGGTCAGATATTTATTCTCTATTTCTAAAACATGAAATTGAAAACATGGAATAACCAAGATTAAATTGTTTGGTTACAATGGATTGTGACATAGGTTACAAGTTGCACACAATCTTAGTTATACATAAAAGTAAATAGTAGTGGCATTTAGACTTGCACACTTTCATGGTCCTTTCTTTTTGTTGGGGTCCATTTTCTTTCATTTTTGACGTTTTCTTTATTCTTTTTATCCTTTTATTCTTTTTCTAGGACATACCCTATTTACATTTTTTTATTTTTTTATTTTTTACAAATATGGAAAACAATTGTAGAGAGCAAAGGTATGTACATATTTCAGAGCTAAACCAAATCAATCATGATATATGACACCAATTAGTATAGGAACCTAACACTTGGGATGGCCAAGCCCAAAGAATATCAAGTACCTATGAAGGAGAACAAGATTTAGACACTAAAAATGACACCAATATTCATTATTTTCATCATTACAATTGCATCCTTGCAAGAAAATAAAATGGTGTTGCAAAAATATGAGTTCTCTCAACAAGAAGACTAATGAAAATATACTCTTAGAGGCAAATTAGTCTTGGTACTTATAAAAAATTATTTGGAATCATTCCCCATGAAAGGAGGAATATTTCCCCACCAAATGCCCTTGATTAGTGGATCTAGTTCCCAATACTAGGAATCTACATTAAATGGTAGGGAACACATTCCTAGATTTTCTCAACCATTGGAGTTCCACAATCTGTGTCATAATTCCATAATATCTTGTTGATTTATTATTTAATATTTATCCTCTTGTAGTAGGGAGCAAGTCCTTAAATTATCTCCTCCTCCAAATCTTCATAATCTGCCCAATATTCTCAAAATATTCCACAAAATTAAATAATATTGGTCACAAATATGAAATTATTCATAAACATTCGTAACGAACATATTAAATTTAAAAACACATTATCTAATCCAAAAAGAGATGTTTAATATGCTGAAGAATGGTTAGATGGGCCTCAATAAATGTTTAATTAAGAGGCAAGGGCCTTAATTTATGTCTAATTTAGAGGCCCATAACTTATTACCCTTTTCTTAAGAGTAGACATGTTCAATCATATTGTGCAAGCCCCTTGATCCTTCACATTCCATAAAAAGGAAAAAAAATTCTAACAATTATCCTTGTTATCATTCCATGATAAGTTTATTGCTCTCATTTACCTAATATGATTATTCTATGTGTCTTCCCTATTGGGACAAGTTGGTAAATCTGAATCAAATTGTGTTTTTCATTAAGACAGAATATGAATATATACAAGGAGAGAGAGACTATTGGGTTTCATCTCCCAATATATATTTGTCTTCTAACTTCCTTTATTTTTTTCTATTTGAAATATCTACATAAGCTTTCCTAATCCAAAATATTAGGTGTCAACATTTCCCCCCTTAATCTGAAGGGATTTTGGTGTGTCCAAGAATCATTCTAAATCTTTCAAACTTTCCCTTCCGAGCATTTTCATGAAGATGTCCGCAATCTGTTCATTTGTGGAACAATCCCATAGGTGGATTGTTTTGGCCTCAATATGATGTCGAATTAGATGGTATTTTGTATTGATGGGTTTAATTCGATCATGGAACTTTTGGTTCTTGGCCAACTTTATTGGATGTGTTGTCAAGAAAAAGAGGAGTTGAATGTACTTGTTTCTCCTGAAAATATTCTAGAATTTTCCTGAGCAACACATTTTTCCTTGTTGCTTCAGTTGCTGCCACATGTTATGCCCATTTGTAGAATTTGTTGGAACTAACTGTTTGTGTGACCTCCATGATAGAAATCCTGATCCAAGACTCATAACATAACATGAAGTAGATACTACAGTTTCCTTATCTCCATTAAATTATGAATCTAAGTATCCAATCAAACTTAAGTCACCCATCTATGTATACTTGAGTCCAAATTCTTGAGTTCCCTTCAAGTACTTTAGAACCCCTTTTGTAGTAGACTAATCACCCTCAAAGGCTTTTGCATAAACATGGAGAGGATTCCAACAACAAATGAAATTTATGGTATGGTAGTAGTCAGGAAGTTGAGAATTCCTACCATCTATATATACTTTGTTGCATCCTCACATCCTTTTCCTACAATGGATGGGAGCTTTAAATTCTATTCGATTAGAGTAGCTAAAGGATTTCAGGAAATAACATTACATATATAATATCATCAACTAAAAAACATTGAATATAGACAAGAATGAAAGAAGTCCAAACCTCAGTATTCTAATACAGTAAAACCATAAATATATATAATTAAAATGATGTAGGCCAAAATATATATTATTTGTATGCTAATAGGAAGGACAACATTAATGACTTAACAAGAAAAGTGTGCCAATTGGGCCAGTTGAAGATCAAAAGTCATCTGGAATGTTATCCTTCTTAGTAGTTGGAGGCCTTTTCACTCCTAAAAAAGGAGGAGTCCTTCGTCTAGCTATATGGATTTTTTTGGGAGATAGTTTGCTTGTTGGTTCGACTCGCTCAAAATATGTTACAAGAAAATATTTCAAAAGATAAATTTTAGGAAGAAGATATGGTCCATCTAGTACTTTAGGGAAAGGGCCCTCATATGACCCTTCCGTGACAACTATTCCAGCACACACCTAGAGTCCTTGTAGACATGAAGAGAGGTAATATTCAGTGAAGTTGCAAAATATAAAAGGACCCATGCAACAAACACCTCTACTTTAATGTTTGACCCAATAATAAAATTCAAACAAATATTGTAAGACACATTTCCAGGAATGAAAAAAATGGAACCGCCTTCACAAATCCAAGATTGTTATACTCCATCAACGAAGCCAACCTTTGAAAATAGTGGTCTGGTAGGAAAGTCATAGGGTCATCTTCATGGATCCTTACCCATGATCTAGGTTGGGATGCTATTGATTTCTACATGTCTGCCCTCAAAGATGAATTTATTTATGAATTTCCAGATACCACATCCAATTAAGATGGGTAAAGATTTATAAATGGCCATGCTTTTCTCCCACCAAAGAAGGCATTGATCAAGAGGCACCAATGGGCCATTATCCAAGATGTTTAATAACCTTAGGGCTTTTGACCAAATATTTATACAAAATCTAGACATAAAAAATAAATGATTAACTATTTCATAGTCCTCTGAGCAAAGGACAGAAACATTTGGCTCTGAAAATCATTTTTGCAGTAGAAGGTCCCAAGCTTGAATTTGATTTTCTAATGCCATCCAAATAAAACATATAAATTTTAGTGCTATAGACCAATCCCATATTTTATAGTGTTGCTAATTCACCATTTACATAGGAGAGTGATCAGATATGTCATTATAGCAATGGCAAGCATTAATTTGTCAAAATGAGGAATTCCAAGCCCAAAAAATAGAATCATCCTCCTCATTTAGAGTAAAACCACTAAGAAGAAGATTTTTTGTGAATAAATCCCATTCCTCAACAAGAGGAACTTGAAGGCCCATGTTTGGAGCAATTTTCCACCTTCTAGCAAGAGGTTGCTATGAGGAAGACATGAGATCGTGGCATAATCTAAAAAACCTCTAAGAGTTGAGATGATTGATGAGCTCATAAGATAAATGGAAGAAAAAATATCCCCCTATAATATGAAATGACCCTAGTTTTACTTTATTCCCATTACCTACATTCCACATCATCCATTTATTGATCCAAGTTATAGTGGCCATTATTCCCCTCGAAATGTTCAATCCTACAATGTTTTTTGGTGCTCTAAAGGACCAGACCAAATCCTGAACAAGTTTGTTGTGTAAGTGTTTTTCCAAAAGTATTTTTCTCCACATATGTCCCATGTGATTACCCACCATGCACTTTTCATGGCCAATGCAAGGTTGAACCAGTGGAGGTTCTTGAATCCCCAACCACTGTGATGCTTCAATTGGAAAATAATTTCCCACTTGACCAAATGACGATATTTGAAACTACCTTTTTCATTCCATAAGAAATTACTCATACATTATTGAATATTTTGAATAGTATAATTTGCAATATTTGTAACAAAAAACCAATACATAAGGATGCTTATCCAAAACTGATTTAATCAAAGTCATTCTTCCACCAACTGCTAGCCATCTATAGCACCAGTTGTTAAATTTTCCTTCAATCCACTTTATTAACATGTGCCAATCCTCCACATGGTAATAGTTTGGCTTGAGAAGAAAGTCCAACTATAGAAGACCATGATCCCAGGGAGTCATCTTATATGCTAGCATTGATTTAATATTTTGGATAGTTTCCTTAGGGACATTATTATAAAAGAAAGTAAGCTTAGGTTGACTGATCAACATGCCCGAGAATGAACAATAGACTAAGGAAATGGTTCTAAATATTTTCCATTAGGGATTTTGAGATTTTAGATAAGCCAAACCCTCTATATTGCCATAATTGCCCATTTTGGCAGGAATTTGTTATGCTTAACATATTGTTTTGAGGAAGTTGTCCTAGAAATTTGAATTCAAAGATAGTTAGGGTATCTTCCTAACTCTATCAAAAAGGTTCTCTAAGACGGGATTAAGACTCAATGAGACAATGGAATAGGAAGAAGGGTTCTTGGTTGAAAAGAGAACTTGATAATCTTTCCCAATGATTTATATCTATGGAAACACTAATATGTTGGAGTTTTATAAGTTATTATTCTAAAATGTGGTGTCTTTAATATACAAATATAGAGGTGAGCAAGCCTATTTAGAAGGATTGTAATTAGTATATGACAAGCACTTCTTTGCTATGAAGCCAACAAACTACATTAAAGGATATGAGTTACCTCTTAGACAACATGAAGGCTTAACGAGAATCAAACAATTCAGGATAAGGATAATAGATGAAAAGGAAAAAAAGTCAAACCATATCGAAATTAGAACGTCTTTCAAGTCCCAAGTTTTAGGTTCGTTGGTAATCAATTAGTCCCTTGTTGTCAACCCAAGTCATAAAATATGAAAATATGGTTAACCAACGGTTTTCTTACATTTCAAACAAAATAAATAGTGAAACATGTCTTTCATAGTTGTAGAGTTTGTTGAGTGTTATAGGCATGGACCACTTTAGAATAGGAAAACTTCATGCTTGGTCAACTCAGCTATAACACGATAATTTCAAGGTTTTTCTTACTTTTCAAACAAAGGAAACAATGAACAATGTGTTTTACAGTTGTAGAGTTGTTAAGTGTTGTAGGTATGGACCACTTTAGAATAAGAAAACTTCATCGTTGGTTAGCTTAACTAGAATGTGACAATTTCAGGAGATTTATGTATTGTCAAACAACATGGAAATGAAATATAAAGCACTATTTTGCTCACATGTATCAATTTTATTTGGAGAAGGTAATGTATGGAAGATTTTAATGTTGCATCAACCAACTTTTGCCTTGTAGAATTGACATAATCTAAATTTTATCCATCTGCGAAAGTTGCAACCAAAATGAGTTTGTATAGAAATAATATGGATTCTATGCAGTTTTCTACCAAGGTGGATATGTTGGCCATGCTTACCTATCTCGGGAGAGAGAGAAAATTAAAATATCCACTTGCTAGTTAATGATTTCATTAGTTTAACTAGATTGTTCTTTATTACAAGAAAGGATTACCATTATCATAATTATCACAGTTGATCAATTCAGTTTGAACCCACTGGTTCAAAAATAATTCCATTTTGGCCAAAAAACGTCTTGAACTAGGTCTCTCAACTCCTTGGTTGTATACAAACTCTGACATGTGTGCTAATTTTTCCTCCAAGAATGGGTCTAGACCCTAAGCCATAGTTTTACCCTATTTAAAGACATCATCCATCCCTCCTCCTGGTTTACCTATATTTTTAATCAACCATTTATTAGCATATGAAGAATTTATACTTGTGGCAAAGAACATTGATTTTGAGAAATTTTGGCCATGATTAGTGCTTATTTTGGCAGATAAATTTATCTTCTTTAACACTACACGTTTTCTACAATCTTGGATGAGATTTTAAAGTGGATTCTTGTGCCCATTTAAACATATCTAAGAAAATTTCTAACCCCCATCTCTTAGACTATATACTTGTTAAGTTCTTTGTAACCAACCCTAGCATCTCACAATATATGCATATATTTTAGTAGTCATAGTCATTGGAAGGAATATGGATGTTGATATAATCAAGTTACAAGAATGCATATAATTTAAATAACACCTTACATTATGTGGTCAATGTAAATATTTATTTCAGTAATTTGATATGTGTGTTGATATATGTACCTTAGGAATTGCATACATTAATGGCATACATCTTTAATTGCAATACTGGGAAATCACATCATCTCTCTCAATTGATAGAACCTATGAGTGACTTGAACCACAAACATATCTATATAATATATATATAATATATATATATATATAATAAATATATATATATATATATATATATGCACCTTTCAAAATGTATTATGGTACGTTGAAGTTCATTTCATTTCTGGTTACAAAATATGAAACCACCCTTGTCATCTTACTTTATCATTCACCGCTTCAACAACAATAATTATTTTATATGGACCCAATGTCAACACTTAACATCACTTCCATCATTATCAATAACATAACATCAAATTTCCTTTCATATGGTTCAGGGCACATAGGTTTCAAATCTCCTCTCTCATGAGTATCAATCATAGTTCTTACTAAGGCAAATGGTGGTGAAAAGGAAATTAGAAGTTATTTAATCAAAGTTATGGCAAATCTTAATGAAAGGTGATAATATGGTTGCCTATGTTTTTGTTTGGATTACCAACATCATACCTACATATCACTACTCACTATCCCTTTGAACAAGACATGGAGAAGGCATTAGAGGGGAGGAGGCCTTGGAACAAAGATGAGGGGTAGTTGACGAGACAAACTGAAACAGGGAGGACCTAGAGAGACACTTCATGAGAGGGCTATTTTAAAGAATTAGGACATATATAAAAAGGAACAAGGGCCATGCCTAGCAGGATCGAGAAGAAGACATGTAAAGGTGGAAGAGAGAAAATAAATGCCAGGTATTGAGAAGTGATAGATGGCAGAAAAATAGAGGAGATGAAGAAAGTGCCTAACTAACTGGATTTTAAGGGTGATAGTATAAAAGGGAAGCTAGTGAGGATGAAGGGGTTAGGGAAGGGAAGGAAGAAACAAGAAGAGAATGGTTATGAAGACAAAGAGGATTTGAATAGTTGTTATCAACTTAGGTACAGATCTGGAATACAAATAGCACAAGAATATGGTATGGCTTGG
Source organism: Pinus taeda (assembly GCA_000404065.3). Taxonomy (NCBI): domain Eukaryota; kingdom Viridiplantae; phylum Streptophyta; class Pinopsida; order Pinales; family Pinaceae; genus Pinus; species Pinus taeda. The sequence goes on along the minus strand of APFE030565315.1, from coordinate 62,273 downwards.
CTGAAATGGCATCGACAAGGCTATAACTAAATCAATAGCATTATAGCTTAGTACAATAAAATTGTATTTGATTCGTTTTTCCTCAATAGATCCTTACAATATTTATTGTTGTGGTTGATATTGAATGGAAGGATTTAGGATCACTGAGTCTTTTTCCTATGAGAATTTCTTGCTAACTATGTGCCTACAGTCATTGCATTTGCCTACAATTACCATTTATGTTTTCATTTAGAATTTTAACTATGAATTTTCAGAGATGGTCAACCCATAATGCCCCTATTTTTTAGAAATGTGTTAGCATTTCAAATCCAGGGTCACATCTGTAGTTTTAAGCTAGAGGAAGAAATTGAGATGGACCCATTTTTGTCCAAGTTCACTGACCCCTTTGTTAACTTCATCACTACATCTCTAGGAATCCTCCTTGATCAAATTGTAAGAACTATTTTAATAAATCAGTTGATAGTAATTAGTGGAAAGAAATTAATGAAGTATGCTCAGGGTGGGGACAAGCCTTTGGAATCTAGGAATAGAGTTAGGGTGGGGAGCCATGTCTTTGGAATCTCGGATGCCTAAAGGGTGGAGACATTGATCTTTGGAGCCCCTTTCTAATCAAAGCATGGAGACATTGACCTCAGGATTCCCCAGCTATACATTGGGTGGAGATATACATCCCTGTAACCCCTTACCAACTATGGGTGGGAATATTCCTAAAGGGTGGAGGCATTGATCTCTAGAGCTCCTTTTTTATTAAATGGTGAAAACATTGACCTCTAGATTGCCTAGCCATATATTGGGTGGTATACATCCCTGGAATCCCTTACCAAATATGGGTGGGGATATATGTGTGTGTGTGTGTGTGTGTGTGTTGGTGGAATTATATGTATTCTAATTCCAACATTTAATTATCGAATCCAGGATCGTAATACTTAGAGATACAAGCACAGGAAAAGCAGGACTATAGCCTATTCTAGCCTATACTAACAACTAACACTAGAAACAACTAATCACTAACGATTATCACTTGTCACTAGATGGTGGGACTCTAATTCTTTTCAGGTTTTGAACAATAATATTTCATTAACAATGTTCATGTGGTTTTATAGATATAGCTTATTATATCTTGAGACTTCAGTGGTTTTAATACTATAGTGATGAAAACCCATTAAACGTATGACAGAAAAGTAAATTGTAGAAAATAAAATGTCGGAAACTATAAGATAAATTGTATGAGGCATGTAAAGAAAGCAAGGCAATAAACTACAAGAAATGCATTAACAAACTATAAAAATAAATGCTAAGCAAACTTAGAGATATATTGTAGGTTCTTATTCGTTACAGGAATATTTTATCAAGTAGTTTTACAACTCCAATCAATTAAAGAAACCTAAATTGCAAATTACATACTTCTTAATACCCTATTTTAGTACAGAACCTAATACTAAATTAAGTACAAGAAGGCTGGAATTTGAAATTCTGAATAAGTACCGAATTAAGTATGAAAATTATGTAAATTGAAATTCTGAATATTAAAATGTATTAAGAAACCAATTTAAATTTGCTTGAATCTTAATCCTAAGAGAAATCATTTTAATTTCATCATAATGCATTCTACTTAACAAATATGAAAATAGAGCAATAAATCTAATACTATGTGGAATACAAATCTAATGAAAAATTGAAAAGAACATCAAATAAAATATGCAATAAAATGTTGAAAATAAGATCTTAATCCTGCACAAAGAAGAACCAATGGAATGTAATTCACTTCTTAAACCTAAATATAAGTACTACAAAATAAATGAAAACATGAAAGTGAATAGGTCTAGTTTTATCTAACATAAATTCATTGAAAAATAAAACTAGATTGCTACATGTAAGACTAATATATAGGACACATGAGGCATATCAACACTTACCCACACCAAGCGGCCCTTCTGAAGAGGTTAGTGCTCTTAATAAAGTATTGTATCAAGCTATGAAGATGTACCAAAATTCAGCAACCATCAATTCTTTATTCATATCAAATACTCTATTACACACTAGCTCTCTAAATCTCTCCAAAAACTAATCATCGGTATTTTCTATTACAATAGTGAAAAATCTATTTCTTCTTCCCTTTGAGGCTTTATTTATCCATAAAATCCATCCAAGGAGGATAAGATCCAATCCCCCAAACTCAATTTAGAGGAAAATCTTAGAACTCTGATTTCTTGGGTAATTTTATACAAATTGGTGTTAAAGAACCAACCATGTATTCTTGACCATGATGTATTTTGGGGAGATTTTTCCATGGATCCTAACTTGTTATATTTTCAACAAAAATTTCTCTTGTAATTTCCTGATTCAGTTCCATGTCCTCGGAGATTGTGCATGAAGTTCACTATTTAGATACTTTTGTCAATCTGGGTTTTGCAGAAATTTTATACAAAAATGCTTCAAAGAACCAATTGTAGTTTTCAAATCATATCAAATTTTTGGAAATGGTTTGAGATCCAAGTAAACTATTATATTTTTCAAAAACCCATTTTCCATTTTCTTGAGGTTCTCCAATATGGACGGGAATGAAGGTATAACATGGCAATTTTAAAATTGTTACATATTTTTTATTGTAGCTTAAATCATGTGCTACGATCCCACATGTGTGAGATGGTTATATTCCAATTCTTGTATCAACATATTAGGCCTATGTGTCGCCTAATTTACCATGCTAGAGAAAATAAAAACATATCTTTTAAATTTTGATTTTTTTCCCTCCATTCGTACAAGTGCATAATTAAGTACCAGACTGTTGAACTAATACAGAGATAGAAATATTCATAGTGGAACTTTCTCCTTGGCCACATAACCATATTAGTAAATTGTCATCGACAAAACCATATTAAAAAACCATTTAATCATTAAAAATACGAGAAATCATTAATAATTAACCATAAGGTAAAATGAATGCATTTATTGAAAATTGGTAATATAATAGTTACAGAATATGTTGTAAGGGTATAAATATGCCTTGTAAATGAAAGGTTTGGATAGTTAATATAATAACATATCTAGGACCCAACATTCTACCATTCCTAAGAATTTGCATGCCCTCATGCAAACGAAATATGGACTATGAAGGGATGATGGATGATATAAGGTGATGATGAAGATAATGGTTGTACAAATGTGGACTTGGAAGATATGTAAGACCATTATTCCCTTTGTGGTTATTTTCTTAGATAAACAACAATGAATTTGTGAGCCGATTGAGAGCATTCAAATGATGATTTTGAATTCTTTATAATGTACAACGAGAAGACACTATAGATATTCATGTGCCAGAATCATTCTTATGGTATTATTAGAATATGCATTAAGGGATTTGGAAATGGGGCTTTAATGTTGGTTTAAGAAAAGTGAAGAAATACGAAGTGGTTAATCATCAATATTCCTTAAACTTTAATGAGCTAAATATCCTTTAAACATGTTTTATCTCAAGTATAGATTTAAGGCATTGATTTGTACTAGAGGCTACAATGGAAGTTGCTTGAAGTTGAAGATGAGCTGGAGTAAGCTTGAAATTCATGAATGATCTAGAAGAGCTAGAGTTGATGAGTGCCAATTTGGACTATTGAAGGAAGTTGAAGAGAATGAACTAAATATGTGGGAACAGTCTCAACAACCATTTCCCCCATGCATAAGTTTTTTCATGTCCTCGTGCAAAAAAGGTGAGGTACTAAAAAAGTGTGGAGAGATACTCAGGGACTTGAAAAAAGAAATAATAGAACTAATGAGATGAATACTGAACAAAAATATTTCATCTCAGATTTATTCAAATGATGCCAAACTAAAACCAAGCATAATAGCAATTCCAAATCACTCATTAAATATGATTTCATCAATCATTAATAGTTCAATGCTCAAGAAAAAAAGACCTTTTATAAATTTAAGGGGCTCTTCTTCTTTGTAGGCATGAGGCTTTTTATGATCACAACAAATGATGAAACAATTAAAAATTAGTTATTATTAAGGAAATCCCAAATTCCTATAGTTATCCAAGCATTACATATAATATGTGTTGTGGCTCCTTTTTCTATTTAGATATGAATGAGTTCATGAAATCATAAGTAGCTTCACAACTATCTCATCAATGCCTTAAGATACAAGACTCGAATACTTGCTATGTTGATATCCTTGTTACAAAACTTGGTTGAATTGTTCAGTACTCCTGAGGAAAATAAAATGAGCCAAACCAAGTTTTTGGCGATTTAAACTCATTGATAATGAGTTTTATATGCAAGTACTGGCAGGTCAAACTCAAACCCACTAGTACTTGTTGATTTTTTCATGGATGAGTGATTTTGACATGCAAGCCTATAGATTAACTTGGTGGGTCCATTTATAAGTTTGTATGGTGCAAATAAGAAAAAACTTACTATTATACTAAAACAAATTAGTTGTGAGATTTTTATGGAGCTTCGTATAATTCTTACTCTCTATTGTTGAGGATGTTTGTTCAGCCGAGTTTTGTAACACTAACATATATTAATTAATTAATTGACTAGAGTGAGGTAATTATTATGTTTTTGTTCAATACGTTATGGCCTCTGTTTCAACCTGCTATCAAATAACTCCTTTTATATCACAGAAGAATTCCCTATGATATCATCTCCCATGTTTGGTTGTGGTTTCCAATTCTTTGGTAATTCCAAATATTTTTGGTTGTTTTATCATATGAAAATCCAAGATTATGTATGTTGATTTCATTGATGCTTGTCTACTATAGATTCCTTAGTCCTTATAGATTAAATTGTTTATAAATGTTAAAATAAGCTCCAAGTTTGAATTAGATTACTTTTACCATCTTGGTTGTGATTCAATATGACTTCCCACAAATCCAAATGATATGGAGTTGAAACCATAATTTTTTAAAATATTCCCATGAAATTTGCACCCTCTTAAAATGTTCTTCACATTGTACAATAATATCTTCATATGAAAAAAAATTACAAGAAAATGTTCAAATCCTTTTGGAAATATATTTATCTTTGTCAGCCCTAATGCTAATAGGAAATTAGACCAAAGAAACAATTATTTCTATTGTTCCATCTATATTCTAAAGTATAAAAAATGTAGCAGCTCTATTTGTCACTAATATAAGAACAGTTCAAAAGAGAGCACCACGACCCACAATTGAACATGTTTTATACTCTTTATAAATTTATGTGTATATTATAAAATTCGAGCAGAACTTCTTTGACCATGTATCCTAGATGTACAAATATAAAATATGAATGTTAGTGGAAGGATATTTTTTTTTTAAGTCAACTATACAAGACAAAATACAAATGGTAAAGCAAAAATATGATACATAGTTGGACAAGGTCCATTTGACCAAGTTTCATAGTTTCTTCTTCTAGGAATAAATTGTCCCTAATTAAGAATTTTTGCATAGATTTTGGAATTACTACTCAACTGCTAATTACGACAAACACTTGGATTGCAAGGGTAAAAATATGTTGCATACCACCAAGTAAGTTTTGTTTTCACATCATCCAGTAAATCAAGCAACATATCTACATGCAAATGAGGCTGAAAATGAGGAATGGTGGTGTCTTGATTTGTGTCTGAGACTAATTCATTCAAATGTTGATGCTCATCAAACTTGATATAATTGGTATTCAAAAAATCATTGATAGCAAGCTAAGGTGGAAGATCCATTTTGAAGGCATTTAAAGTAGCCTATCATTTGATGGTATATTTCTCATATTGGATTGGCTTCAAGTTGTGATTTTACTTATTTGTGAAAATGATTCTAAACTTTGTTTCCATCCTAAAAATTAGGAGCTATTTGATGTCCATCATATAATGCCCTGTACTTGGCTTGTTTTTACTGAAATATTTCATAAACTTTGTTGTAAATTTTGGCTAGGTTCTGCATAGAGGAAGAAACCTTATCTTGTTTCTTTTGTTGGTTGGATTTAGGTGTTACAAGGAGAGCGAATGGAAGCTTATAAGAGGAAGGATACTAGAAGTTGTAACAGACATTAAATTGGGATTACTCAATGGACACAAGAGTTGGATTGATGTAGTTGTTCTGAAAACTGTGAACGAAATTATCCCATTGTTTGTTATGTAGGTGATAAATGCAAAGAGCATTTTCGAAGGTCCTTTGATTAGTCTTGCAGGAATTTTCCCTCGCCCACTTACTCTGGAGGTCAGAACCTCACTCTAGATAGGAAAGTTGTCGAAGAACCATGTAATTCACCATCTGAAAATTTAGGACCATGCTTCTTGCGATTATGGAATTGTGGTGATTCCATACATTGTTCGTCACACAGTTCCAACTATCTGACAAATGGTTCTAACATGCTTCCCATTATGGTGGTGCAAAGAGGAGAGAATAGTAGATAAATTCACTACTCTGTTTATCACAGATAATAGACTAGTGCTTTTAATTTTGACTTTTCATTCTTCCTACTTTTGAGTAGATGGGTTATTTTGTAATTATTACTATTTGGTCATGTTAATAGTTGCTAGATAAGCCACTTCAATGATTTAATGGCCTGCCTTCTATTATATGCTTAAAAATTTTGATGTATGTCTATAATTGCTATAATTTAAATGGTTATGCTTGAATAATTAATGATTAATGTACTATGGTTTCCATTTATATCCTATTTACGGTCAAATATGCATGTTTTCATATATTCTACAATGAATTTGGTATTCTAGATGTTTTTTTTAATATATATATAATATATATGCTTCTTGGATGCTTCACTTTTGAGGGATTTTAGAAGATGATGCTCCCAATGCTTTTCTTCTAGAAAATGCTCCAACTTCATGCAATCTTGTTCTTGATTAACTGATTTTATTTGTTAGTTTAAGGATGGAATGAGCTGGAAAACCTTAATTGAGAACCAAGAAGATTCCATAGTGTATTCTATATATGACTCATAAATCAAGAGTCACACTCTAAAATAATCGGCAACATGTGTTACATCATTTTGGTTTGAAACTTGTTCCGTTTTTGTCATTTACAACAACTGTTCCAGCAAGAAGTGGCTTTATTTATAATATTCTTGTTGGATGTTCTCTTCCAAGAGATGAATGGTATAGGGTTCTTGTGACCTTCCTAAGTCTCTAGAGTTATGAATAGTCATAATGCAGTACTAAAACAAAATATATGTGGGATTGCAATAGTTTTCATCTATGATAAGGTACATTTCCTTCAAATCTATGGTACATGCAACATGAATATGTGGTAGAACAAAAATAGTAGTCGGATTGTAGGTCATGAATGTTAGGTCCCTATAATACTAGTGATGCCCCCATTAATATTGTAATCATATCCCCTTTTAATATTGTTGTGCCCCTATTATCCCCATGTTGTTATTATTGTGCACCATAGAATCTCTCTATTGTTATTTTTGTGCCTTTATATTATTATTGTTAGGTCATCCTGGTTATATTGTGACCCCTTAGACTCCTATATATAGAAAGGAGGTTTTGTCATTTGAATCATCCAAGAATTATTCATTTGTGTAATGTAAAGGAGGTTTCCCCCTCAAAGAGGCTAAATTCTAAGGCATTCATCTATCTTTTATATCTTTTTACATGAGCTGGTTCTTAACATTTGGGATAAGAGCTTTGGATTCTAGGGTTTCATTGCTCCAAATAGGTCATCGTGGCATTTTCGCTATAACTTTTTTCTGCAATGTTTTAGAACCAAAAAAACCCATTTGAGATGAAATCGCACTGAACCTCGGGTCCAAATTTCAGAGCATTTTGTGCTATATTTGCGGAGATATGAATTGAGGAAGTTGGTCTTTTTGTAGACTCCTGAATTACATCCCAAACAGGCGACCCGGAGAAAATCATCATAACTTTCTCTCTAAGCATCAGATTGAAATTTTGTAAGAAGGTACAAAAAGAGGATGGACTGTAGTTTCTTGTATATATTTTTCAGAGCCAAAGGTTGAAACGATGACACATTCATACAAGTTCGCTCTTTTGGAAAGGTCTATAATTAGGTCATCTTGGGAGATTGTGCATAACTCTTGCTTGGAGAATCCAATTTGGATCAGACTTGTTGCATTCGAAAGAGGACACAGAGGGCTACCACAGATCGCAATTTCAGAACTGGATGATCTGAAATTACAGAGCTACATCAGATTCAATATCAAGCTCATACAAAGTGAAAAAAGGTGTGCAGTTTTTTTAAAATTTTTGCGTAAGCCTAGTTTGAAAAATTAGTTTGAAGGAATTCAAAGGGCATAGTAAAGTATTATTATCGATAATTGATGCCCTGAGGAAATAAAATGCAAACACCTAGTAAGCAACCTGAAAGCTCTAGCATGACTCAGGAAGAAAAGGAAGAAATGCAAAATGATATATCAAAATTATGAGACCAAGTGCAACAAATGTCACTTGCACAAAAAGGTGTAGAAGCCATGATGGACGGTTTAAAGAAAGGCATGGAAGCTACAATGAATGGCATGGATGCTAAAATGGATGGCATGGATGATAAGATGGAAGAATTGAAGATAAAATTCAATAAGTTTCTACAAGAAATGGTCACTAATGGTGAAAGGGTAGTAAAGGAAACTCATGATGAGAACAAAAGAAATGTTCATCATGATTCCATAGACTCTAATTTTGGATCGAAGACCCACCATATTCCAAAAATCAATATGAGGAAGTTTGATGGCAAGGATCCCACAGCATGGATATTACAGATGGAGTAATTTTTTGATCTCAATAATGTGAAAAACACACAAAAGGTACATATTGCAACTTTATGTTTGGAACCAAATCAGTTTGTATGGTATCAATGGCTTTGCTCTCATAAACAAATTATCGCTTGGGCAATTTTTATGGAAGAATTGACAACACATTATGGGGATACAAAAAGAAACAATTTTTTTAGCCAATTGATAAGTCTCAAACAAAATGGTTCAATAATGGAGCACATTGAGGAGTTCCAAAAATTGAACATAAGCGTAAAAAATATTCCAGAGGAGCATAGGATTGATGTGTTAGTAGGGACTTTAAAGGATAATATCCAACATGTTGCTCACCTTTGGGAACCTGATTCATTAGAGAAGGAATTTAGGTTAGCAAGAAAAATGGAAAGAAAAATTATGGCAACCAGGAAGCATACCACTCACAACTATAAAGATGGAAGTGTTGTTTCCCCTAACCTTCAACAACCTATAAGGTTGACACCACAACAATTGGAAGAAAAAAGAGCAAAAGGGCTTTGTTATAGTTGTGATAGCAAATACACTAAAGGTCATAAGTGTGCTAAGAAGAAATTATTCTACATAGATTGTGAAGAAGAAGAGGAAAAGAAGAAAGAAAGGTCAAAAGAAGAGGATATACTCGAGGAACAAAGGCTAGATAAAGAAGAAATGAATCTGACCATATCTTGTAATGCATTAGCTGGAATTACCACTGCTCAAGCCATCAAGATAGAAGGACAAATCAAGAAGAAAAACGTAATGGGGTTGATTCATTCAGGAAGTACCCACAATTTTATTCATTGTAAGATAGCAAAAGAATTGAATTTCTTCCTATATCTAGCACCAGAGTGTCAATTAATGGTTTCAAAAGAAGGAACGATAAATTGCTCTAGAAAGTGTCATAATATCAAGCTATCCATGGGATAATATGTATTGAAAAGCCCAATGCTTTCCATTCCAATGGGAGGTGTTGATGTTGTACTAGCAGTCCAATGGCTACAATCCTTGGGTACAATAGCTTTTAACTTTCAAGAACTTTTCATGAAATTTTATGCAGAAGGAAAGGAAGTTGAATTAAGGGGTATTGTAGGGAAAGTGGGAAAGATAATAAGCTCTAATGCTATGACAAAGCTTCTAAAAAAGGAAGAATGACATGTAATTGCACAATTGTGTTTGCTAGATGTTTCCACATCGAAATCATCTATTTCTCTAGATCTCCAAAAAGTCTTAGACAATAATTCCAAGGTATTTGAGACTCCCAAAGATCTTCCACCTATTCGTGATCATGATCATGCTATTCATTTGATTCCAGGAAGTGTTCCTCCAAACATCAGGCCATACAAATATCCCTATGCCCAAAAGAGTGAAATTGAGTGTATGGCTGCATAAATGCTTGAGGCTGGTTTAATTCAACCTAGCCAAAGTTCTTTCTCTACTCCAGTACTATTGGTGCACAATAAGGATGGATCATGGTGCATGGGTCTGGATTATAGGGAGCTCAACAAGCTCACTATTAAAGATAAGTTTCCCATTCCTATCATTGATGAATTACTGGATGAATTGCATGGATCAATTTACTTCACCAAGTTAGATCTTCATTTAGGATATCATCAAATCAGAATGAAGCCTCAAGACATTCCAAAAACAACATTTAGAACTCATGAGGGCCACTATGATTTTTTGGTCATGCCTTTTGGCCTTACCAATGTACCTTCTACATTTCAAGGTTTGATGAATTCCATTTTCAAACCCTTCCTTAGAAAATTTTTGTTAGTATTTTTTGATGATATACTAATCTACATCAAGTCTTGGAAGGATGATGTTAAACACATTAACCAGGAGCTACAACTATTGGAGGAGAAACAATTATATGCAAAAAGATCCAAATGTTTCTTGGGAGTACAAGAGGTGGAATATTTGGGTCATATTGTATCTCATGAAGGAGTTAAGGTAGACCCTAGCAAAATTAAAGCTGCTAAGGAATGGGAAATCCCCACATCCATAAAGCATTTGCAAGGATTTCTCGGGTCGACAGGGTATTATCGCATGTTTGATGAGAATAATGGGAAAATAGAAGCACCTCTAACAACATTGTTGAAGAAAGATGCATTTTCATGGACTCTAGAAGCAACAAAAGCCTCCGAATATCTTAAAGAGGCAATGTGCCAGGCACCAGTCTTAGCTACACCAGACTTCACAAAAACCTTATTGTGGAATGTGATTCTTTCAGAAATCGAATTGGTGTTGTTTTAATGTAAAATGAAAGACCCATTTCTTTTGAAAGTTGTCCACTGAAGGGAAAGTATTTACACAAAGCTATTTATGAGAAGGACATGTTGGCATTACTACATGCACTTGAGATATGGCAACCCTACCTAATGGGAAGACATTTCAAGGTAAAAATAGATCATGATAGCCTTAAATACTTTTTAGAACAAAGATTATCCTTTGAAGAACAACAAAAATGGGTCACAAAGATGTTGGATTATGACTTTGAAATCATATACAAAAAAGAGAAGAAAAATGTTGTGGGAGATGCACTCTCAAGAAAGGATGAGGATGTGGAAGAATTGTTGTGTGCCATCTTTATTATCTAACCAGATTAAATAAACAAAGCAAGGGAGGGATGGAAGAATGACGAAGAAATGTGGGTACTTATTCGAAAGTTGCAGCAATATTCCAATACATCTGATTCATTTAGCTGGAAAAATGATTCATTATGGTACAAAGATCGCTTATACCCCTGTAAGAATTCCCAACTCAAACAAAATATTATTTTGGAATTGCACGCTTCCCCCTTAGGAGGGCACTTAGGATTTTTGAAAACTTATCACAGGGTTAAGAAGGAATTTTTTTGGATGACCTTAAATCGGATATTCAAAATTTTGTGGCAGAATGTTTGGTATTCCAACAAAATAAAGCTGAAACAATTAAGACACCAAGTCTATTACAACCTTTATCCATTCCAAGCCAATGTTGGGAGGAGGTTTCAATGGATTTTATCACAACTTTACCCAAGTCTGAGGGAAAGAGTGTCATCATGGTGGTAGTTGACAGACTTACCAAGTATGCACACTTTTGTGCATAATTACATCCATTTAAAGCTAATACAGTTTCTACAACATTTATGGAAACAATTCAAAAGCTACATGGAAACCCAAAGATTATTGTAAGTGACAAAGATTCCATCTTTACAGGAAAATTTTGGACATAATTATTTCTTGACTTGGTACTCAGTTAGCTCATAGCTCATCTTATCATCTGCAATCTGATGGGCAAACAGATATACTAAACAAATGTTTGGAAGGATATCTTCATTGTTTTGTATCTGACAAACAAATACAATGGGTCAAATGGTTACCTCTGGTTGAATGGTGGTATAACACTTCCTTCCATACTGCAACAAAAACGACCCCATTTATGGCACTTTATGGATATCAGCCACCATCCATCACATCATATTTAAGAGAAAATTCTAAGGTTCAAGTAGTGGAACATCACATCGAGCATTAACAACAAGTTCTCCAACTCTTAAAGGATAACCTCGTGTTGGCGCATAATAGAATGAAACAACGGGAAGATCAACGTCGTAGTGAAAGAAGTTTTGATGTAGGTGATTGGGTATTCCTACGGCTACAACCATATAAACAAATGTCCCTCAAGCAAGCTAAGAAGGATAACAAATTGTCACCAAAGTATTATTGTCCATACAAGGTGTTGCAAAAGATTGGTACTATGGCATACAAATTGGACTCCATATAGCTTCTCAAGTGCACCTAGTTTTCCATGTTTCATGTTTAAAGAAGGTTATAGGTGACAAGCTCCTAGTTCAAACAATATTGCCAGAATTTGACGAGAAAGGAAAAATTATATTGCAATTGGAAGCAGTCATAGAAACAAGAACTCGAAAACTACAATACTGATCCATTTCAAAGTATCTCATAAAGCGGAAGAACTTATCCGCTGAAGATTCCACATAAGAGGATGAGAATTTTATACAAAAGCATGCAGAACTACTCAAGCATTGATGACAGCACTTTTTTGAAGGAGAGGGGCATGTTAGGTCCCTGTAATACTAGTGATGCCCCCATTAATATTGTCATTGTATCCCTTATTAATATTGTTTTGCCCCTATTGTCCCCATGTTGTTATTACTCTACCCCATAGAATCTCTCTATTGTTATTTTTGTGCCTTTATATTATTATTGTTAGGTCGACTTGGTTATATTGTGACCCCTTAGACTCCTATATATAGAAAGGAGGTTTTGTCATTTGAATCATCGAAGAATTAGTAATGTAAAGGATGTTGCCCCCTCGAAGAGGCTGAATTCTAAGGCATTCAACTATCTTTTCTATCTTTTTGTAAGTTGGTTTCATAACAATGAAAATGTATTGTCACTTGAGAAAATCTATAGAAGACTGAAAAATGGAATAGGAAACTTCGAGTTACAAGGTGTTACCTATGTTAATTACGTACAAATATGATGAGTGGGTAACAATGCATTGTGGATCTCTCAAGTATGTTGGAGTTGAGATTTCAAGGGAAAGTGGATGTGAGAATCCATGCTGAAATAAATTGGTGATATCCAAAAGCCCTAAAATTAGGCTCTTATGCCACTTCATATGATGATAATTTGTAACCATGAAAATAAAAACACACATAAGAAGGGGGAATGAAAGTACAATAAATATTGTCACAACTATATATCAGATAAAGTACAAATATAACACATTTGTACAAGGTTCACTAGATTTAGTCTACATCAATCGTAATCATTGGATAAGAATGAACTATTTGATGATTTACAAGATATAACATATGGAAAGTCTCTAGGTATGGAACTCCCTTTTGAATTCTATAGGGGGGAGTAGTTTTTGACTAGTGACAATTTTGCAATGATGTGTCCAAAGGCATTAATAACATAACATATGGGGGAGTATGTCAATGTTGACCTGATAATCAATCAAGTTATTCCCAATGGGGGAAAGGGACATGGTGGCATGGTGGAGATTAATTACCTTTCTTAATTTTTTTTACAATATATGAAGTAGAGAACTAGCCAAAAAAAATGGTTCTTTGAGGATTGTACAATATGAGAAAAAATGCTTCATTTACAGTTGACTCATGCTTAACAATATTATTACAGCCTATGAAAGGTGAATTTTCAAGACTGAGATTATAAATGGTGCTTTTCCCTAAATATACAAAAAAAAACAATAATAACTCACATTATAAGGAAATCCCAGCCTAGTAAAAAGTATGCAAGTAAAAAAGTAGATTGTTGGAACTGCACACATGTGTACACTACTTTCTGAGACATGTCCAAGATTTCAAAATTTTTGGAGATGATAGTACAAGGTTACAATAAAATATACAAGATTAGGTGAGTTTTTTTTTTAGCAAGTCACCTATTAATACTTACAACGAAAAAGGTGGTGTAAAATACAAGTTTATGTTGGATGTTGCATGATTTTCAGGAGCAACCTTGTTGCATAAGTACTGACCTATCCTTCTATTCAATTTACTACACAGGCATACTTTCCACATGTGAGCTTACCTTACCTTGTTAGGTGTTATAAATTTGGTTGGAACAAATGATAATCATAACACTCAGGCAAGGAAGGTTATCTCTAGTATGAGAGGGCATTTGGACTACTCATTTAGATATTTTGCTACAGGAAATCAAGATACTACCAATAGAATTCGGGACACTCGAACTTAAGCTTTTTTGTAGTAGTCCTTAGGTGCAGTGCAGTTATTGAGACTTCATCAGTTGGTTGTCTTAGATGCAAAAACCAATTATGATCAATCTAAAGGGATCTACCCTTTTGGTGAAAGTGTTGTCATATTATTAAATCTAGACAAAGATGCCATCTATGACTTGGATTACATATAAGTATGCTTGCAATTTATTTTCATCATATTATGGCATTCTTAGTTGTCTTTGGTTTATCTAATCTCTATTTGGTGGAAAAAGCACTTGTTTTGGTGTTTTGGATTGAATGCTTATCCACTATGAACTTTTTTTATTTGTCCTTGTTTCCATGTTGTTTCCCATTTCTTTCTATGTCCTTAGAGTGTAGGACTATGAGGTGAGTCTGTCTTGAGGGTATCGAAAAATTGAAACATGTGTTTAAATTTGATCCAATCTTCTAGATACACTCCTTTCCCCTGTAGCATGGTGAATATTATGCCTCTAGACTTTCATGTTTGAGTTCTTCATTGGAGATGTTATTTTCTCTTCTTTAAATAAATAAAATGGTTATATTTTTAGCATTTCTAATGGGTGGATGGGAGGGAAACTTTGCGCTTTCCTGAATTCACTGTTACTAATTGGTCTCCTTAACACCCTATAACTACAACTTCATATGCGTATATAATTATTAAAGTACTTTGAACTAGTTTGTAATTTATATTATTGTCTTTAGAAGGGACAAAACTATAAGTGCCATGCGTTAAAAGAAAATATTGGTTATCACAATTCAAAAAGTCTTATGTCTTCAACTGATGTGTGTGTCTTCCTGTATCCATCATAGCTGATCAATTTTTTATATTTAAAAGATCTATGTGTTCACTATTTTGATTCCCATGATAAACCTCTAGTTGATTACATTAATGTTCATACTTTCTTGTTGATTGAATTGTTCCTTGGATATTTACATAAATGAGTTGATGTGTACTACATTTGATCATATATTTTTTGTTCATGAACTTTGACTTTTTTCATCTGAGCTACTAACACATTAGATCCTGAACATGTATGGTGACTGGTGTTTGGGTGGAATTATTGGACGGACTAGCAATGGGAGGAGGGGCGACATCTATGTCCTTGGGATGTTTCATGTGGAAAGAGACAAGACTGTATATATTAATATGAATATACGATATTAAGTTCCTTTTATACTCACAATTTTAGTCTTTGATAGAATTTTTGAGTGCAAGACATGACCGTTATGTTTTTAAGAAAAATGCCATTTATTGTATTTTTAAATGGGTTGTCTTGAAGAATTATGGGACATCAAACCATTCTTTGTTTTTCAATTTTTTTTCTAATACAAGGAAAACTAATATATGTTCAATGAAAATATGTAGTAAGTATCATATGTAAAGATTTTAATGTTGTCATATGAAATGTGCATGCTTGTTAGACTTTTATACTTTGCATTGGTGTAAATAACAAAAGTTTCAAGCAATTAGGAAACTCGCTCAGTCTGCTTCACTTGTCAGGAAAATCTGTAGCTCACCTATAACTCATCATATATTTGGCCAAAATTGACATGACTCTTACATATTATTACATTACCAAGCCATGAAAATCATGATTTTGTCCAAACTCATTGTTCAACATGACTAGGAAACTTGGACATGATATTCAATGATTAATGATTAACATTTTCTATTCCTTTTGTTAGTATTTCTTTCATTTTTTTCAGTATGTGGCCTCTAGTAATGATGGTGTGCTTCAACATTTTCAACACATTGTATTTTTCCTTTTGGTTCTTGTGTGTGACAAAGACAACTATAGGACAGTAGTGCAACACCAGTTAAGCTTCTATAAGTCACTAGCTTGTAATTTATTTTTCAGATGCTTACTTTACTTTTTCAGTTTTTCTTCTCTCTCTTCATTGTCTTGTAATTATACTCCCAACCATTGAGTAACCCCCTATAAAATGGAGATCTCCTTTTGCAAATTTTCTAAGTGTCGAGATATGATTTCAACCTCTTCATTGAGGGATTCTTTTTCTGATTTCAAAAGATAAATATCCATCTTAAAATGTTATGGATATGTACTAGCTACCAATGCCATAATGGAAATGTGTTTTTTAACTCCTTCGACATGTAAAATTGATGTTTGAAGGTCTTTTACTTTCTCAAAAATAATACAGAACAACTGCATGCTTTCATCATTTGTGGTTTTTTATTGTCCCCCTACAATATTAATTACAATAACTATGTTTTGAAGCTTCTCCATCTGTACTTTCAATTCCTTTCTAAATATCATTTCAAAGGAAATATTATTCATCAATGAAATTTTTTCTCTTTGTTCTATGTGAATTGTCCTTTTTTGTTCTGGCACCCTCTCTTCCGTGACTTTATACTCACTGATATGTTTTTGACATTCAAATAACAATGTAATGTTTTTGTTTTCCATTTGACATAGTATGCAATGTAACTCTCCTATCTCTAGTTGACTGTTTTTCCATTTTTCTCTCTCTTTGTAGTTTGGTCTGTAGATAATTTCCTTTTGCTTGTAACAAGCAAACCTCCTTTCCTAAATTTCTTATTTCAGTATTAAATGTTGTAAGTTCATGTTCACTTATTTCTTTCATGCTTTGGAAAAAGAATATACGTTCATTGAGGTGTTCCACATGTCCATGTGAATTTTTCAACTCACTTCTCATGTTCATGTTTTCTCTTTCAAGTTGAGAAATCCTTTTCTTGAAATTGTGCAAACTTTCTTCAAGAATTTTTATTTTCTTAGTGCACTATTGATTCTCTACTACTAGGGTATGCTTCTCTTGGTCAGATCATGGGCAAGTAATTACTTCTTGTTCAATTCATCGCCAAGCCGCTCTACCTCTATTATATGAGATGATAATACATTTTCTAAGTATGTATTTTTGTCTCTAAGTTCCTCCTCTATTTTTTCAGAAATATTTGACATTGCTAACTTTTCCTCCTTAGTTGTGGAAAAGTTCCCTCAATTTTTTATTATCATCTTGCAAATAACAAAACATATCTAAATATTCTCTACATATAGTCTTAGTAGTTCGATTTTCCTTGTGATTATCTGAAATATTTTATCTAAGTTATTCATGTCCTCTTTTGAGAAATAAATATCTTGCTACAGATAATTTCTCTAGTCCAAATGAAACTCCACTTCATCCAATGAATTGACCTTGCCTTGCTTCAATTTAGAGATTTCCTCTTCTATATTTTTAATAGACATTGATGCGGATGAGATTTTTCTCCATTAGACCATTATTCATGTTTTGGAATTGGAGAATCTCTTCCTCTAGAAGATTTATTTTTCTGTCAGCATCCTTCAACCTCTTAATTCCCACTTGTATATCTATTTCCATTACATCTCTTGTTCCTATGACTAACTCAATGCTTGCTAGAAGCTTCTCAGAGTTGTACCAATCCTCCTATTTTGGGTAGTCTCCTCTTGAAGAATTATGTTAATATTTTGTTCCTCATTATGTGTAGAAGTTATCTCTTCCATTAGCATGCTCATCTTCTTGACTAAATGCTTCATCTCCTATTCAAGGGAATTCTTGTTCCTTTCTAAGTCGCATGCTTTCTCCTATATAACTCTGAAGTGTAGAGCTCCCATTGATAAACCATATTTAAGATTTTGTTTACTTCTTGTGCATCCTTCAGCATGTCAGTTCCCATTGGTATCTCAGTTGTCATAACTTTCTCTTGTTCCTGTGATGGACTCGATACAAGTTGGATGCTTTTCAAAGCTACATCAAAATTTCTATCAGCATCCTCTAGCCTCTCAGTTCCTATGTGTATCTCTATTGTCAGAACTTTCTCCTGTTCCTATGATTTACTCAAGGCCTCTTGGAATCTTCTTAGAGTTGCATCAATCCTCTTGTTTTGGGTTGTGTCTTCTTGAAGTCTTATTCTAATACTTTGTTCCTGATTATGTGTAGAAGACTAGAAATTTATTCTTCCATTAGCCAACTCGTCTTCTTGATTGAACGTTCCCTCTCCTATTCAATGGTATTCTTGTCCCTTTATAGGTGGTGTGCTTTCTCTTCTACAACTTTCAAATGTAGAGTTCTAGATGATAACTCATCTTTAAGCTTGATATTTTCCTCTTGTGTAAGAGTTAGTCATACCTGAAAATATCTGGCCCTATTTTCAAAATTCTAATAAATATTGAGGACATCTTGATACTAAATAATTATTGCCTCTTGTTGTACGTGTGCCTTTGAATGGGCTTTCTGACTTTCTTCTTCTCCTTGTCCATGTGTTGAGTCACCGTCCTAACCTACCCATATTTCATACTTGTTGTTTTACCATATTTAGGTTTATATTTAGGGCTCACATATCAATACTGGATTCCATTTCTGAGGCTCCCCTCCAACTTCTACAATTTTGTTTCCAAATTTTAGTATTTTGTTTCACGTTTTTTATGCTCCTCTAGTTCAACTTGTAATTTTAGTCTCATTACATGTCCTTCTTGATCAATTTATTCGCACTTCGTCTTGAAGGAGAATACTTTCTCTTTCAACTCACTGATTTGTTCAACTTGAGATGATGACTCTTCTTTCATATTCTAGCTTTCTTCTTGCACAAAATTCATCTCATCTTGCAACTGTGCTCCCTTTTTCTTGGTGGTTTTGTATTCTGTAATTATTTCATTCATCTGCTTCAAACCCTACATTTTTGTAATTTCCCCTCCATCCTCTGCCTTTTCAAAATATAGTGCAACTCTATTATGCCATTGCATGATCCTGGTTATATCTAGGTACGATTTATTTATAAAGATCCATTCTAAGCCTCTTGGTAGAACTTCAATTTACAACATGCAATTCAAACTATTCAACTAATTAGTTTTTTACTCAATTGTTTGTTGTACTAGTTGATTAAGGATATCATGTCAAGGCCATGGGATGATCTTGATTGTATGCAATTATGAACTTCTTATAAAGATCTTATCTAAGCCTCTTGTTATAATTTCAGTCTTTCATATGAAATTCCAACTATTCAACTCCTTAGTTATTTCTGAAATATTTTTTCTTAAATTTTGTGGGTTTTGTTTAAAATTGGATTACACAACACTTAACAGTATTAAGGTCGACATCTCACACCTAGAAAACTTGGTTAAGAGATACCATGTTTTCTGATTACTATTTCAACTAACCTTTTCTTGTAATAACCATTTCTAGCTTGATTTTTCTAACTCTTAGCTGAGTACATGCTCTCAATTATTCCTCATTGAAATTTGCATAGTAATTAATTTTGTTCCACGGCTTTCTGATGAACGATAACATGTCAAGGCCATTGGGTGGTCCTGGATAAATCTAGGTTTAATGTGTTATTAGAAATATTTTATCTAGTTTTTAAATATCATTTACCTTTGGTGTATGGCTAGATGTGACCATAAATTATATGATTATTATTATTATTATTATTATGACTATAATAATCATGGCTAGAATTTGTTGAAGTGTATGGTGCAACATGTTTGTGCCAGAAAGTGGAAAATGTTTATAGTATATCCTAACCTAGAAAAAATAGTGTGATTCCTTGACTTCATTACATTTCAATCTTCCTCTAGATTGGGAAAATTGTGCCATTGAATTTTAGGGTTCATATGGAATAATGAAGAATAAATAATGTTTGTTAGAATTATGTTTCATGGCCTCTAAGATGTGCCTTAGGGAATATAGTTTGTAGAACATATCCATTAATATTGTTTTAATATTATATGTAGCCATGTAATTCAAGATGTGAAAATGAGGTTCATTAAAGAGTGCCTATAGTTATTGTATGACTATTGTGCTTTTGGATGGCTATAAATTTTCAAATGACTAATTTCTCACTACTTAACTTTTGTTCCGCGACATTTCTATATTCTAGTCCAACTGACATGGAAAAAGGATATTGCAATCACATTTATATTGTGTATTTACACATATTACTCTTTTTGATAATACATGATGATGAAGATACGGTGAGGGTAATGAAGAAGAAGGGAAAGTTCTGAGCAAATCTAGAAAGGAATTAAATAAGTTGTTGGGAACACAATCTACAAATGAATTTGATGAAGATGATGAGTATGGAGATGTATTCTTACTCTTCATTATAGTGTTTTGTTCTTTCTACCTGAGATTTAGGTCATACAATATCATATATTACTTTAAGTTTGCATATTGAAATAGGTATTGTGAAGTTAGTTGTGATATTGAGGCCTTTTTTCCTACTTTTATCAAATCTTGAAAATGAAGAAGGGCCACAAGAAATTGCAATAGTAATGTATGTCAACTACTGTAGTTACATTATAATATATATTTATGATGTTGGGATATGGCCTTTCAGTAACAATTACGATGAGTAAAATATTTTCGCAACCTCTTTATTACTATCATTCAATAAGTTTTATATTATCATTATTTTTTGGTTTTTGTTCCTATTATAAATGTCCGTTATTAATTTTATTGTATGACACATTGACACATTTTGTAGGCCCACCATGTTACTTCATTAGTAGATAGGATAAGCTTAGTTCAACATGCATGGATTGTAGCCTTCTAGGCATTATGGAACAAAATCTTTTCTTAGGTGTCAATGATTTTTTGAACTTCTCTGAAATGGATTTCCATGTCTTTCTCCTACTTCATCATGTAATTGTTCATTTTTCACCTTTTAGTAACCAGGAAATCCACATTCATTAAAATAGCTAGGTCCCCGTCAACTACTTATATCTAGTCTGTATTATGATCATATGTAGTTTCTTTTTATAATTTATAACTGGACCTTATGATTTTACTCAAGATATCTCTTTCTATGGTGGAAAATTTTATTTTCCTAACCTCCTAAACAAAACTACATTTCATTGCTCATATAGATTTTGCTAATTTTCTTTGTGCAATTTCTAGTATGATAATGTCAGGGCCCATTGTTGATAGGGATAGGTAGTACATCTATGTTGTTTCAAATATTCTTATAGCACATTGAAAGGTTTAACTAGAAGCTAATTAAATTATTTTTCTATTTGATCATTTATTTGAGGAATATGCTTTAGGAGTAGCTGCGTTCGAATTTTCCATATTAATCTTTTGGACCACCCGACTGTGGTTTGATGTAATATATTTTTTGGGAAAATTAACCTTAGGGTTGAAAAGAGCACATGAAAAAATTATATTCTATATTAGTATGACAATATTTCTAAGCTTCTCCAAATTTTCAAACAAATATGATATTGAAAGCACACACTCTAAACAAACTAGTTGACTTCACCAATAACAATACAAGTAAAATGAATTCAACAGTACATAGGAGGGTACAAATCCACAATATTTCCAATAACACATTGTCCTTTTAGACTCACAACTAATGAAATATCCTAAGAGATCTCATAATAAATGGCCTTCCTGAAAAGCAAATTTGTGTCAATCAAAATGATTTTCGTACAAACAATAATTTGGCAGAATATAAATGTGATCTCTCTTCAAAGTTGCTAGAGGCAAAGTAGATAGGTATCCTATTTTAAAAATATGACATGCAATAATTTTAGAGTATACATTATCTTAAAAAATCTAAAAATTATAGTTTATATGAAATTTTGGCATACAAAAATATTATCGATCATTTAAATTGGAATTCAACATGTTTGAAACTAAATTGTTATTAATAGTCATACTCATGAATAATTGATACATTTTTCCTTATTAATAATTTTTTAATTTTAAATATCAAGTTGAAGTGTAGATCACAAGTTGTTGAAGGTGAGTTAGTGAGGCTAGGTCAGAAAATAGTGCAGAATTGTGAAGGAACCTGTGCTATTGCACTGAAATTTGTCAAGAATTTGAAGATACATTTGTCCATCATATTGACTCGGGATAGGTATGTTACATTCCTTTCATTTAAAATGGAAAATGGTTTTCAATAATTATCTTGTTAATTTGTTTTCTTTTTATTGAAATAAATAAACATGCTCAATCTTGGTTTATGCTTCATTTATTCAAAGGAAAACTACTTCCTTTTACTAGCACACTATTTGACTTCCACATTGTAATCCTTAATCTTCTTGTTTCCATCCTACATATTTCAGGATTTTTCATGCTTTTGTGTAATTTATGCTCGCTATACTTTCTAGTCCCATTGATTAACTTCGTTGTCATCCATTGGACATGAACAAAATTATCTTATCTTATTAACATTTTCACATAAATTATTGACGTGTAGCTTATGTTTTACCTTAGTATAATTTTTAATCCATATATTGAATTAAAGGTTGTGCAATATATAAGTGTCTATTTTGTTTTAATACAATTTATCTGTGAAAAATGATGTTTTTTTACAATTACAATGATGTTGTAATTAAAATGAACACACTATACCAATTATTGAGAAGAAGTGAAAACATAGCAATGAAGAACAAACAATTGGGGAATTTGCACATCTAGTGTTATAATGTCTACATTTCTTAAAAGATGAGGGAACACATCTCCGTGTATTAATACTCAAATTACTAATATGTTAGATGTGGGAAATACTACTTGTTGGTAGAGTTTAACACTAAAGTGTGAAACCAAATATCCAATTTCTTTTTTCATTAATAAATTAAGTTTTTACAGCATTACATCAAGAAAATTAACTCAAGAAACTGGGAGAGAAAATCTCAACAAGATCCTAAAATTAGCAATGAAGGACAATAGTAGAGATAGATAGATATAAGATCTCAACTAGTCCATGACAATAGGAAACCAAAACGCTTTGTTGCATCAATCCACAATGATACCATCACACCAAAATAATAATGAGAAATACATATGCTAAAAACTAAGAATTAGAATCTCTATCATTTACCTCCACAATAGAAGCATTGGTATTTAATTCTTTTAGAAGAGAGGGAAAATGTTGCATTTAGTGTTGGGAAATATAAAGACCCTCATCTGCAACTAGTGGAACCTAAAAATCTAAAAAAATATCAATAAGATCATTGATTAGGATCTTCATGTCCAATGTTGACTCATGCCATTTGTTGATGACATTAGGGATGCTCATTTGATGCAGACACAAAAATTTCAATGGAAAGCATTGTTATCTAGAATGGAAGCTTAAGGCAGTGAATGATGTTGAACCGAGTAGTAACATATGAACCAATGAGAATTTTCCACCAAATTTAAACTATAAATTAAGGAAATATTTCTCTAATAGGTGAGAAACTTTGGAGCTTGTAGAATTTCCTCTCAGGTGGTGTCTTGTGGAAATTGAGGGTGATATAAAGCAGATGATGGAGGAGGTTTACAAAAATCCTTTAAAATTGTTGATTCAACCCTTGGATTGAATTGTATAACATCATGATGTTGTAGATAGGGTTATTGGATAAAGGTTATACAATGCTTTTAAGCTTTAGTAACAACCTGTACTTGATGTTATCTATATTATCTATATGCAATAGGTAAATGGTGTTTAATGCATCATATTAGGAGTGGGTTGATTTAAGTTCCTATTGGTGAGTTGGAGGAAACAATAGATTCTTTATTCCCTATTCTATACTAGGTGTGTAATAGATGCAAACGTGATCATGTCATGTTTTTGAATTAGATTCATTTATATATGATGAATCTCAACTCTCTTCTTGTGCTAAGAGAAGCAAGATTCTCTATAGCTTAGGTTGGGGAATGTGTTTGTAGTTGTGTGTGTATATAACACTTAGAGAAACAAAAAACAAAAAGAGTATTTGATATCAAACTCAAGCAGAAAAGGAAAATTAAAAAAAAACTAGATCTCCAAGGTGGTTTTCATACCCCCACCAAATTTGGAATAGATATAATCCAAGCCTTCCCTGAGAAGATTACTTACTACCAACTGCATTAATATTCGAAACAACCCTCCATTTCTTGTTCTAGTCAGTATCATAGAATTAGGGTTTCGAGAATGTAAATAGACCTATCCTTGCCACAACACTACTCTACCATTTTACCACATCCATTTACTCAATAGTAGAGCTACATGCCTAAGAAGAAAAATTGTTTGAAATTGCAAAATAGGGATTGGTATTCTATTCTAACAAAAAATAATTCTTTCATTCAACTTGGTGTGTTGATTGAAATGTTTGGTGTAGTTTTCTCTAAACCCTACATGCAATTCTAATGATTTAATGATTCCTTTATTGTGACCTGAGTCCTCCATCTCGGTTAATTTATTGGCTCCCTTTCTCAGTGAACGGACGTATTAAGGTGTATTATACACAGTATTATATGTTCCTTTATTTAACCACATGGAATCATGTAATGAGTGCCCCAAATTTCTATCAATGAATACAAGCCATCTCCTCTTTGTTTTCCTGTGAATATTTTCCCAAAACAGAGCATAAATATTATGGGTTCTGCCTATCAACTTGAAAACAACCACTTAGAAGCAATGAAATGATTAATGAAGTAAAAAAAAAACATTTTAACATATGATCACAAGACAGAAAACTAAAGTAAGCATCATACCACATGGATCCCAAAGAAATAGCTACAATTTTTCATTAATCTCCTGCTAAACTAATACAAAATGATGTCTACTCAAAGCATAATCATCCGGCTTAGTTCAATCCTTTATAATGAGAAAGAAGAAGAAGATATAGACATCAATTCAACCTCCTCCCAGCCTTAGGGATCAAATTCCTAAGGGTGAGGAACTAATCCATCAAAAACTAAACAAGAAACTGAAATCTAGGCAACCTAACAACTTGCCTCTAAAAAGGAGGAAACTGATTCACTTGTCCTCAAGATGACATTTAATCTAATGAATCTACCTTCTAGTAACTATTATCCATCCTATTTACATTCCTAGTTACAATTTACATTAGTAAAACACCATCCATGAGAGGAAACTCAAAATTACAGTCAAGGCACAGTGAAATGGAAACCCATCACAATTTTTTGTCTTATGCGTAGCGCTTTTTGCAGGACCATTTTGGAGGTCTTCCCGATATCTAAATTGGGCCCAAAATAGGTTGTTGGAAATCTATCAAGTCTAATTTCCAGAACATCTTGAATTGTTTCATTTGGATTTAATTTGACTCCTCAAAAACGGATTCTCTCAAGACTACTTCTGTGTGTCAAAAAGAGGGCGAAAAGGTCATTTTTTGGGTGTTTTTTGACCTTTTGGTTGACCAATTCTGCTCCAAAAGCATAGACTGCATAGGATGCATGTACTCATCATTCTGAATCCAAAAATTCTAACCATTTCCTCATTGGATTCCCCTAGGAAAAGCCAATCGTCACAAGCCAAAATTTTTGTGTCAAAATTTGCCAAATTCTTCAAAAGGCAAAAATTCTTCAAAACTTGCTCAAAATTTATGGAGAACACCACCATCAAGTGTCCTGGTCAGCCAAGGAAGCTTGAGCAAGAAACCTAAGCCTGTCACCCTCTTTCTTTCGTTTTAGGGCTTGCTTTAGCCTTGCCTTCATTTGCTTGACCCTTATGTTGCAAATCTTGTTCTGAGTCCTATAATGGTGAGCCAAGTGCCTAATGATTTGATTGTCCCTATTGGCCTATTGCAGCAGCTTCTCCAAATGAAAGTTAACACTATCAAGCCAGATTTCTCTATCATCCTCAATTTCCTTCTCAATTATTTGTTCTGTAGTTAAGGTAGATGGTGTTTCTCCCTCTTGCATTATTGACTTGCCCTTGTCACCTTGCCTCTTTGCTTTGAGAAGTTCCAACTCCATGAGGACATGTTTGTCACTTAGCTACTTATTATCTTGCTCAAGTTATGAAATGACATACTTAGCTCTCACCAAGTTTTCGATCAGTGCTAGGATCTGTGCATATTTTTCCCTTATGGTTATGCTTTCATTTGTTGCCTCGTTTTGAGCCTCCAAGTCAACTATTGAAATTCCATGATGGATGTGTGGCTATTCTGGTTCGTCATCTTCCATCAAATCAAATTCCCTTTCCTCCTCATCATTGAGGCTTTCCTCCAACATCTTTTCCTTCCCTTTATGCACTTGTTGCACCTATTATGCCTATTTTGTTGATGAAGAAGGCAAAGCCCCTTCCATATTTTGTGGAGAAAACATTTTCCTATGAGCTAATGAAGAAGGCAAGGCCCCTTACACATCAAGTGGAGTAAACACTTGCCTATATGTTGGAAACAACTTTCTAGCCCCTCTCTAATATGTTTTGTAGGCTTTTGACCCCTCAACAACTTTAGTCTCTTTAACCTTCTCACCTTGCCTTACTTTGGCACTGCTGGAATGCCTTTCTGCTTCTTGAGGAATTGGTGGAGGAATCTGAGGACCATTGAAGATGTCATTGGCAATAAATATATCCTAGGAGATGTTGAGGAGGTTGAGATTATGTAGTACAATTATCTTAATCAGGGAATAGTGATAGATACTACTCATCTGTTGGGGGTATGGCTTTTTCTGGACAATGTAGGCCATGTTATCAATGTTCATGAATAAGAAATACGGGATGTTCAAAATTTTCACTCTTTTGAAGTGCATAAGAAGCCTAATGTGATAGGTGTACAAACTAGAAAATCTACCCTCACATGTAAAATACTTCATAGTGATCCTAATCATAGGGGCATACTTGTCTTCAAGGAACCTGAAAGGAAAGGTCCTCTTCTCTTCATTTCTATACCTAGATTTTGTGTATGGATCATAGTAGTGCTCATCCAAATCTTGTGCCTTGTACCATTTTTCCCCCACATTTGGAATCCTCGTGGCATCAGCAATGATGGAGGATGAAACTGTAAATGTCACCCAGGAAAGAGTTACTTTGTTATCACGAAGATTGGCTACAAACATCTTAGTCAACTCAGGATGATGTTGAACTCTTGTCCCTACTCACAAAACTCATAACAACCTAGATGCTTGAAACAAGTGACAATCATATGAGAAGCCTCTAACTCTTTGATGTTTGATGGTTCCTCTCTGATAATTCTGCCTCCCTTATGTGGTTTTCTCTGCTGAGTTTCATCTCCCATTCTTTCACTACCATTGTTTTCCTCCTCTTCATAATTTCTATCCTATTTATCCATGTTTGTTGGTTTTTGAAGTTTTGAAACCCTAGAGAAGGTAATGAAGGAGTGATTTATGGTGAAAAGCGATAGGGGAAGGGGAGATGAGTTTATGTGATGTAGGATGAAATATATATGATATGGGAATGAGAAGGAGGGTATTTTTTGTTGGTAGGGAATGTTCAGCAAATAGGGTTTTAGGATTTTGTTTTGCAGATTAGGGAATAAGGGATAGGTGGAGGGATTTGTTTGAGGGAATTAGGATATAAGGGATATGGAGGGA
Organism: Pinus taeda; assembly: GCA_000404065.3. Lineage (NCBI taxonomy): Eukaryota > Viridiplantae > Streptophyta > Pinopsida > Pinales > Pinaceae > Pinus > Pinus taeda. The sequence continues at coordinate 34,554 of APFE030565315.1, read as the reverse complement.
TTTTTTTGAGGGAATTAGGGTATAAGGGATAGGTGGAAGGATTTGATCACAACCTAGGGTTTGAAATTTTAGATAGAAAACCAACTTCAAAATGATGAACTGAATGTCGAGAGGATAGTTCAAGGACTGCACTTACTTGATAAGAAGTGCTAGAAGGTAAAAGATAAATTTAGGTGGTTGATAGGGTGGTATTGGTGTTTTTTGGCCCTATGCACAACACCTTGTATAGGGGCATAGCGCTCAACTTTGATGTGCAGCGCCATGAAAAAATGTAATGGAAAACAGGCTCTATGCACAACACTTTGTCTGTATGCACAGCGCTCCCTCCTCTATGCATAGTGCCTCCCTACTCTTTGCGGAGAACATTTTTACAAGCCACTTTTGGAGACTTTCTCTATGTACAAATTGAGCCCATGATAGCTCATTGGAAAGGTATCTCTCTTGGATACACAATGAATCTATCAAGCACTGAAAATGATTAGTTATAGCCCCTGAAAAGTCAATTCTCCCAAGACTGGTAAAAAAGTGGAGAATGAGGGTGAAAAAATGAAGTGTTCTCTTGCATAAAACTTTTGGAGGTCTTCCTCAACTCCAAATTAAGTGCATTATAGCTCATTGGAAAGATATTGTTGTCTAATTATCACTTGATGTATCCAGAAAGTCATTTGGAGACTCCAAATAGAATAAAAAGTCATTTTTCCAAAGTCACTCCAAAAGCGCAACAACTCTCTTGTAGCAACTATAGTTTTTAAATTTCTCTAAAACCATGACACCCATGTAAAAGGTGAAGGAGGCTTTTCATCACAACCTATTATGGATAAAAACCTCTCTCATGTTTTCCAAATACATCCCTGTTTGGTCTAAAACATAGTTTAAAGAAAAATTGGCCCTATGTGTGGCAAATGATTTGTCCCTTGGAACGACTTCTTGAAAAATGATGGAGACATGATGTTTATGACTTGGAATGTCCTCATTTTTGCCGAAATGACCTTGTTAGGCCCCTATACTACTAGTGTAACCCCTTATTGTTATTAGTATAACCCACTTATTATTTTGATGTACCCATGTAGTGCCCATATTGTTACTATTGTGCCCCATAGAAGCCCACTATTATTATTATTGTGCCCTTACATTATTATTGTTATGTTGGCTCTGGTTATGTTATGACCCCTTACACTCCTATATATAGAAAGGAGGTCTTTTCATTTGTATCATCGAAGAATTGTTCATTTATGTAATGTAAAGGATGTTTCCTCCTCGAAGAGGCTGAATTGAAAGGCGTTGATCTATCTTTTCTATCTTTTCTTGAGCTGGTTTCATGACATTTGGTATCAGAGCTTCTGATTCTAGGGTTTCGTTGCTCCAAATAGGTCATCGCGGCATTTTCACAGTCATTTTTTTCTGCGACATTTCAGAAGCTAAAACAACAACCTGTTTGAGAAGACATGGCGCTGAATCTTGGGTCCAAATTTTAGAGCTTTTCGTGCTATATTTGCGGAGATATGATCTAAGGAAGTTGGTCCTTTTTTAGACTCTTGAAATACATTCCAAATAGGTGACCTGGGGAAAATCGTCATAACTTTCTCTCTGAGCATTGGATTGAAATTTCGTAAGAAGGTACAGAAAGAGGATGGGCTATATATTTCTTGTGTATATTTTTTAGAGTCAAAGGTCGAAACAGTAACTTGCGGCACGTCGTACAAGTTAGCTCTACTAAACTAGTCTATAATCAGATCATTGTGGGAGATTTCACATAACTCTTCCTTGGAGAATCCAATTTGAATCACACTGGTGGTATTGGAAAGAGGACATAGAGGGCTACTATAGGTCACAGTTTTAGAACTTAAAGATCTAAAAGTACAGAGTTACAGTGGTTTCAAGATCAAGCTCCTAAAATCAGGAACAAGCAAGATGATGAAGTTTGATGGCAAGGATCCCGTAAATTGGATAGTTCAGATGGAGCAATATTTTGATCTACATGTTGTACCACTGTTACAAAAGATATGTGTTGCATCTTCATATTTAGAACTAGATCAATTTTTATGGTATGAAGGGCTTTGTTCTCGTAAACAACTTCTTACGTGGTCAATTTTCACGGAGGAAATGGTAGAACATTATGAGGATATAAAGAGCAACACCTTCTTTAGAGCAACTCCACAACAATTCGAAAGAGTAAAAGGGCTTTATAAAGTATTGGAAATAAAAATTATGGAAACCAAGAAGCATACACCTCACAACTATAAAGATGGAAGTATTGTTTCTCCTAGCCTTCCACAACCTAGAAGGGTTACACCACAAGAATTGGAAGAGAAAAGAGGAAAAGGGTTTTGCTACAATTTTGATAGAAAGTGCACTAAAGGTCATAAGTGTGCTGAGAAGAAATTATTTTCCATAGAATATGAAGAGGAGGAAGAAAAGGATCAATAAACATCAAAAGAAGAGGATATACGCCAGGACCCCACCTCAAAGAAAGAAGAAATGAATCAGACCATATCTTGTAAAGCATTGGCAAGAATTACCACTCAAACTCTCAAGATAGAAGGACATATCAAGAAGAAAAAGGTGCAAGAATTGAAATATCACATCGAGAGAGAAGAAATGAATCCAACCATATCTTGTAATTCATTGACCGAAATTACCACTCCTCAAACTATCAAGATAGAAGGACATATCAAGAAGAAAAATGTTCAAGAAGTGAAAGATCACATCGAGCATCAAGAAATGAATCCGACCATATCTTGTAAAGGATTGGAAGAAATTACCACTCCTCAAACTCTAGAGATAGAAGGACATATCAGGAATAAAAAGGTTAAAGCAGTGAAATATCACATCGAGCATCAAAAACAAGTTCTCCAACTTTTAAAGGATAATGCCACTTTAGTGCAAAATCAAACAAAACAACAGGTAGATCAATATCGTAGTGAAAGATGTTTTGATGTTGGTGATTGGGTATTTTTACTGCTACATCTCAAGCAAGCTATTTATGAGAAGGAAATGTTGGCAATACTACATGCACTTAAAAAATGGTGACCTTACCAAATGGGAAGACTCTTCAAGGATGAGGATGTGGAAGCATTGTTTTGTGTTATTTCTATTATCTGACTAGGTTGGATAAACAAAGCAAGGGATGAATGGAAGAAGGACGAAGAATTATGGCCACTTATGCAAAAGTTGCAAAAGATCCTAATTCAAACAATATTGCCAGAAATTGAAGAGTAATGAAAAATCATATTGGAACCTGGAGCAGTCACAGAAGCAAGAACTCGACAGTTACAAAATCGATCAATTTCAGAGTATCTCATCAAGTGGAAGAACTTAACCGCTGAAGATTCCATATGTGAGGACAAGAATTTTATACAGAAGCATCAAGAAATACTCAAGCATTGAGAAAAACGCTTTTTGAAGGAGAGGGGCATGTTAGGACCCTATACTACTAGTGTAACCCCTTATTGTTATTAATACAACCCACTTATTATATTGATGTACCCATGTAGTGCCCATATTGTTACTATTGTGCCCCATAGAAGCCCACTATTATTATTATTGTGCCCTTACATTATTATTGTTATGTTGGCTCTGGTTATGTTATGACCCCTTAGACTCCTATATATAGAAAGGAGGTCTTTTCATTTGTATCATCGAATTATTGTTCATTTATGTAATGTAAAGGAGGTTGCCCCCTCGAAGATGCTGAATTCTAAGGCATTGATTTATCTTTTCTATCTATTCTTGAGTTGGTTTCATAATAGACCTCCCTTATGCCTCGTATACTCATATTTCTTTGATTCCATAGCCAACCCTAGCTCAATGGGTGAGGAAATTAGGGTTTAGTGCTTGTGTAAAATGATGATTTGGAAACCCTTGGGAAAAGACAACTCCCTTTGGCATGCACTTAACCCTTTGAAACTTTACCCTTACACTTGACCATTTCCTTTGACAAATTGACCTTTTGATGGTCTGGTATCGTTAGAATGTTGAGTTAACAAATTGGCATGGTGAAATTATTACATTTAAAAGACATAAAATTACATAATGAAATAAGCATTTCTCTTTACAAATCATCTTCACGTGGTGAAGGGATGTTATTTGTCACCTTTTAATTGTTGGTATTATGCAATGGAATGGAACCTTGGCAACCCTAATGACCTAATGAAACCTTGAAATACCCTAAAAGACCTAATGAGACCTTGAAAAACCTTAAAATACCTAATGAGATGTTGAAGGACTGAATTTCAAGATGACATAATAACCTCATGACTGATACAAGTGGCATGATAAAAATAACTTTATGAATGATGTACATTCAACAAGATATGAAACTATGCCAACAAGTAGTCACATTTAGGGGAGAGTGATGTTATTGAACTAGGACTACCATCAGTGACTAATTTTTTGCATGACCTAGTGGAATGATAAAAAATTTCTGAGTTGGACCCTTAAAATGATATGAAAAGAGGTTTTTTTGTCATTAATGGCAGTATGCAAATAATGACTCTAACATTGGCTCCATTAGGGATTGTACTCCTTGGAGGTGCCAAGAACACCGTAGACCAAGTAGCCTTATCCATTTGCCATGGAGTGAAAAAAAAATCAATCTGAAATACATCATTGAATACTGATGATTCAAAGACAAAAACTGACTTTTACTCAACTGAAAACTGACTCAATATTAAAACACAACTGACAAACTAAAAAAATGCTCAAAATGGCTTATTCAGTAAAACATACTCTAATTGTTCCATTCATCACCTGATCAAGTGAAATGAAAGAACCAATGTAACTGAGTAAGCATTCTAGCTGTTGTTTGAATTCTCTGCAAGTGGTTGCTTATGAGCAAGAAGAGAGAACTACTGAAAGCTAACTCCCATGAAAATTTGTCAATAGATTGAATCTTGATGAAATTGCAAAGCACGAGCCCACCCCATGACCTCAAGAATGTTGCAGAAGTATCTTCATAGGAATACATATTGATTTCTAGCCCATCTAATACGTTACTGTTCCACTCTAGGTAGTCTTCGTACTTTCATTTTAAAATTTTATGAACATATATGTTTTCTTTCCTTGATGACTACAGCAAATTCACAAAAGGATCTTGAAACTCATGAATGACTAATTTTTCTTGTGATCAACAACAAAATAAAAATCTTCTTGATTACTCTCCTGATATGACTGCAAATCTTGGTATGAGATTTGTAATGAAACTTCTGTCAAACAAGACAATGTAGTCGATTGTCTGATCAAGTTTATATCAACATTATTTTCAGGGTCATAGTTAGCTAATGGAGAAGGAATTTCACTACAGATATCATCCAGCACATCAACTATTGGGTCATGAAAAACTCACAAATATTGCTGCAACCTATTTTCCATCAGTTTTAATGAGACTACATGATACTGTACAAGCTACTCATCCTTTGCTTTAGAGATAATATGAAAAATTTTCTATAAAAATTGAAATGTTTCAAAACATAGTGGTACAGAGTCCCATTTCATCATTTGATCATATGTTTCAGCTTCCAAGCCTTCATCTGCAATTTGAAATTCAATGGAACTCACTAGCTGCAAATCTAGAGCTAGGGAGGTTTCTATGTTGCAAATGATTTCCTCGACCAATTCATGAGAAGGTTTATCCTTTATAGTGTTGACCACTCGCTTATATTATTGCTTATAGTTTTCTCTTATTTTTGCAAATGAGGAGAAAGACAATGGTAAGGAGCTTTGATAAAAAAAAATATTATCCTCTTGATTGTCAAGATCAAAACTCAATGAGTGCTGATTTTTTATCGCATCAAAGTTACCCCTAATGAACTGAAATGAAGTAAAACAAAGAGGCAAATATCCTTCACTTACTGCCAAATTTTCTTCACTTTCCTCATCACTGTCATAGCTAATATGCTTTGGCTGATTACTGTATTTGAGCTGCTGAAACTAAACTTCCTCCTCCTACAAACCAGGTGTTGATTGCTCTGCAAGATTAGCTTCTGTTTGGAGAACATAATAATTGTCGTACTAATAAAACTTTGGCAAATCATCATTATAAGTAATGTCACCAATCATACACATTATATTATTAGATTTTTTCTCCTCAGATTGATCTACAAATCCATTTTGAAATCTATGGTAGCTAGGATTAGCAAGAAATTTTTAGGGCAAGAAATCTTTTCTTTTTTTGGGACAGGTGGGTCATAGTGATCTTGAATAGAAAATTCATCTCTCGAGGTTATTCTTTGCATCATTTCTTCCATTTTACTTACCAAAATGTTAAGCTCTACCTTTGAAAATGTTAGGTTCTCTACAATGTTCTCCTTCTCTTACTCCTTTAGCTTTGCCCTTCTTATCAAGATATTAGCCTCTACATCTACTGTAGTGTTCTACATCTCTTCAAGTGTTTCAAGGTTCCTTTCCCTCAGCTGAAACTCCATTTCTATATCAAAGGCATCCAAGTAGTGCAAGAGAGCGAATCCAGAAGGAGACCTTATGTTAGTAGGCATAGAAACATAGACTTGGTTGAACTTGGCAGAAAATTGTCGTACGGTCTACCCTAGTAGACTTTCCAGCTGGTTATACTCTTCTAGAGTTAAGAAAGGGTTTTTTCAACCACCCACTTGTCAAGGAAAACTTTGATGAACTGCTGGATATCTATGATGCTCTCATCATGTAAGTTTTTGAACCAACTCTTTACTTTTCCTTGCAAAGAAAGAATGAATAGCCTGATACTGACGTCCTCTTTATCAACTTTGAAAAGGTTGAGGAAAGTCTCAAAATTCTGGATATTTCTCTCAGAAGTGATATTGTCATATTCACCATCAAACCTCGACATGTATAGGTAATGACTTTCAGGGAAAGCATGTAGTATACGAGGTAAGATGAGTGGTTTGTATTGATCTAGAATTTTAAAAGGTGTAGGAGTATATACGAAAGTTGTAAAATCAGTCTTGGTCTCTTTAGGCTCATCAGTTTGAAGATTTTCATCAAAAGATTCAGAATAAGGGTCTTGATCAAGATCAAAGGCGTATGAAGGATTTGTTTTCACAATATTTAAGGGGAAGGAATCACATGTAGGTCTAGGTATTTTCTCAATTACAGTATACTTTGTAAAACCTTTTTGACATTCTCCAAAAAAGAGAAAAAATAATTGATGACAAAGAACATAATGTCTTGGATGAAATTCCAACTTGAATACCTGATCTTTCTATATTGTCCTTTCATGTTTCTATTGGTCGAGTTCATCCTCTAGTGGAGTCTTTGGATATGATCTGGAAATTGATTTGGAGTCGCTAAGTGAATTATTTCAGCCTTCCTATGTCTGATCATTGTCCACAATCAACAATTAGATCTAGATCTAAAATTTGATGATATTTCCCATGGAATACGAAACCTTTTGCTCATTCCCCAGTATCGTTTCCACTATGTTATCACTTGGATTGAACATCAAGGTGAAGGAAGACAATGCCAAGGTAACCAAAAAACATGCTTAGCCAAGTAGCTAGCCCTACTAGGCCAAGAGAGGGCTCTCTCCGTAAGGATATCAATGAAGATGACTGGATCAAGGAAATGATATTAGGCTAGGTATAGTAGCACAAGGTTTGAGTTGATTTTGAAGGGTTTTGCTGGAACAAGAGGAGCCAAATAGTTAGGGCAAGGAAATTAGATCAAAATTGTAGGGTGTTCGATGGGGCAAGGTAGGCACAAGGTTCAACACTCTAGGGTTTTGATGGGTGAGGTGTTTTAAGATAGGTGAGAAGCTAAAAAGAGCATATGAGCAACATGGATCCTTCCCAAACTAAATAAAACATAGACTATGAATATTTTCCTAAAACATAGCATAAATATTATGGGTTCTGCCTATCAACTTGAAAACATCCACTTAGAAGAAATGAAATGATTAATGAACTACAAAAGACATTTTAACATATGATCAAAAGAGACAAAATTGAAGCAAACATCATAATGCATGGTTCCCAAAGAAATAGCTGCAATTTTTCATTAATCTCCTACTAAACTAATACAAAACGATGTCTACTCAAAGCATAAGCATCCAGCTAAATCCAACCCTTTACAATGAGAAGGAAGAAGAAGATATAGACATTGATTCAACCTCCTCCCAGCCTCAAGGGTCAAATTCCTCAGGATGAGGAACTAATCCATCAAAAGCTAAACAAGAAACTGGAATCTAAGCAACCCAACAACTTGGCTCTAAAAGGGAGGAAACTGATTCATTTGTCCTCAAGATGACTTCTAATCTAATGAATATACGTTCTAGTAACTATTATCCATCCTATTTACATGCCTACTTACCATTTACATCATTAAAGCACCATCCACAAGAGGAAACTCAAAATTACAATCAAGGCACAGTGAAATGGAAACCCAACACAATTTTTTGTCCTATGCGTAGCACCTAAGCTCTATGCGCATCACTTTTTACAAGACCATATTGGAGGTCTTCCTGGTGTCCAAATTGGGCCCAAAATAACTTTTCGGAAAGCTATTCAAATCTACTTTCCAGAACATCTTGAATTGTTTCATTGGGAGTTCATTTGTCCCCTCAAACTCCCAAGACTACTTCTGTGTGTCAAAAAGAGGGTAGAAAGGTATTTTTTGGGGTGTTTTTGACCTTTTGGTTGACCAGTTCTACTGCAAAAGCTTAGAAAATGCACAGGGTGCATGTACTCATCATTTTGAATCCATAAATGCTGACCATTTCCTCATTAGATGCCCCTAGGAAAAGCACAACACCAAAATTTATGTGTCAAATTTGCCAAATTCTTCAAAAGGAAAAAATTCTTCAAAACTTGCTCAAATTTGTGGAGAACACCATGACCATCAATTGTCTTAGTTATCCAAGGAAGCTTCAGCAAGCAACCTATGCCTATCACCCTCCTTTTTTCCTTTGCGAGCTTGTTTTAGCCTTGCCTTAACTTGCTTGATCCTTATGTTGCAAATCTTGTTTCGGGTCCTATAATGGTGAGCCAAGTGCTTAGTGATTCTATTGCCCCTATTGGCCTTTTGTAGTAGCTTCTCCAAATGCAAATTAACCCTGTTAAGCCAAGCTTCTCTATCCTCCTCAATTTGCTTCTCAACTCTTTGTTTTGTAGTCAAGGTAGTTGTTGTTCCTCCCTCTTGCATTAATGACTTGCCCTTGTCACCCTGCCCTTTTTCATTGATACGTTCCAACTCCATGAGGACTTGTTTGTCACTTAGCTGCTCATTCTCTTATAGAAGGTATAAAATGACATACTTAGCTCTCACCAAGTTGTCCATCACTGCTTGGATTTGTGCATCATTTTCCCTTATGCTTATGTTTTCATTTTTGGCCTCATTTTGAGCCTCCAAGTCAACTATCCCAATGCCATGATGAATGTGTGGTTGTTCTAGTTCATCATCTTCCATCAAATAAAATTCCCTTTCCACTTCATCATCGAGGCTTTCCCCCAGCATCTTTTCCTTCCCTTTATGCACCTATTGTACATGTTGTGTTGATGAAGAAGGCAAAGCCCCTTCCACATTTTGTGGATAAAACATTTGCCTATAAGATGATGAAGAAGGCAAGGCCCCTTCCACATCAAGTGGAGTAAACACTTGCCCATCTGCTACAAAAGAATTTTTAGCCCCTCTGTGATATGTTTTGTAGAATCTGGCTCCTTGATAGATTTAGTCTCTTTAACCTTCTCACCTTTCTTTACTTTGGCACTGCTGGAAGGCCTTTCTACTTCTTTAGGCACCGTTGGAGGAATCTGAGCACCAGTGAAGATACCATTAGCAATAAATGTATCCCAAGAGATGTTGAGGAGGTTGAGATGATGTAGTACAATTATCTTAATCAGGGAATAGTGATAGATAGTGCTCATCTACTGGGGTTATGGATTTTTCTGTACAATGTAGGTCATCTTCTTAGTGTTCCTAAATAAGAAATACATGATTTTCAACATCTTCACTCTTGTGAAGTGCATAAGAATCCCAATGTGATAGGTGTACAATCTAGAAAATCTACCCTCACATGTAAAATACTTCATAATGATCCTCATCATAGGGGCATACCTTTCTTCAAGGAACCTGAAAGGAAAGGTCCTCTTCTTTTCATTTTTGTACCCAGATTTTATGTATGGCTCATAGTAGTGCTCATCCAAATATTATGCCTTGTACCATTTTTCCCCAACATTTTCAATTCTTGTGGCATTAGCAATGATGGAGGATGAAACTATAAATGTCACGCTCACAAGAGTTACTTTGTTATCATGGAGATTGGCTATAAAAAGCCTGGTCACCTCAGGGCAATGTTGAACTCTTTGTACCTACTCACAAAACTTATAACACCCTAGATGCCTGAAACAAGTGACATTCATATGAGAAGCCTCCAACTCTCTAATGTTTGATGGTTCCTCTCTGATAATTTTTCCTCCCTTATACGGTTTTCTCTGCTGAGGTTCATCTCCCATGCTTTCACCGCCACTATTTTCCTCCTCTTCAAATTCTCTATCCTCTTTATACATGTTTGTTGAATTTTGAAGTTTTGAAACCTTAGAGAAGCTAATGAAGGAGTGAATTATGGTGAATAGGGATAGGGGAAGGGGAAATGAGCTTATGTGATGTTGGATGAAATATATATGATATGAGAGTGAGAAGGATAGTATTTTTTCTTTGTAGGGACTATTTAGCAAATAGGGTTTTAGGATTTTCTTTTTGGTGTTAGGGAATAAGGGATAGGTGGAGGGATCTGTTTGGGGGAATTAAGGTAAAGGGATATGGAGGGATTCCTTTGAGGGAATTAGGGTATAAGGGATATGGAGGGATTTTTTTGAGGGAATTAGGGCATAAGGGATCGGTGGAGGGATTTGTAAGAAACCTAGGGTTTGAAATTTTGAATAGCAAACCAACTTGAAAATGACGAACTGAATGCTGGGAGGATAGTTCAAGGATTGCGCCTACTTTATTAGAAGTGCTAGAAGGCAGAAGAACAATTTAGATGGTTGATAGGGTGGTCTTGGTGTTTGCTAGCACTATGTGTAGCACCTTGTACAGTTGCGCAATGCTATGGTTGTATGTGCAGATCCATGCAAAAATGCACTGGAAAACAGGCTCTATGCGTAGTGCTTTGTCTATATGCACAACACTCCCTCCTCTATGCACAACACCTCCCTACTCTATGCACAATTCCTTTTTATAGGCTAGCTTTGGAGGCTTTCCCCATTTCTAAATTGAGCCCATGATAGCTCGTTGTAAAGGCCTCTCTCTTGGCTACACAATGGACCTATCAAGTACTAAAAATGATCAACTATAGCGCCTGAAAAGTCAATTCTCCCAAGATTGTTCAAAAAGTAAAGAATGAGGATGCAAAAATGACATGTTCTCTTGTAGGAAACTTTTGGAGGTCTTCCTCAACTCCAAATTGAGTGCATGATAGCTCATCTAGAAATTCATTTGGAGACTCCAGATAGAATAAAAAGTGTTTTTTCTAAATTCACTCCAGAAGCGCAAAACTCTCTTGTAGAAACTGTATTTTTAACATTTCTCTAAAACCATGACACCTGTGTGAAAAGTGAAGGACTTTTCTTCATCCTTGTCCTATTATGGACAAAAACCCCTCTCACTTTTGCCAAATCGATCCCTATTTGGTCTAAAATATAGTTAGAAGAAAAATTAGCCCTATGTGTAGCAAATGATTTGTCCCTTGGAATGACTTCTTCAAAAATGATGGAGACATGATGTTTATGAGTTGGAATGTCCTCATACTTGCTGGAATGACCTCCCTTATCCCTCATATACACAGATGTCTTTGATTACATAGCTAAACCTAGCTCAATGGGTGAGGAAACTAGGGTTTAGTGCTTGTGAAAAATGATGATTTGGACACCCTTGGGAAATGACAACTCCCTTTGGAATGATCTTAACCCTTTGAAACACTACCCTTTCACTTGACCATTTCCTTTGACAAATTGATCCTTTGATGGTCTGGCATCTTTGGAACAGTGAGTTAACAACTTGGGATGGTGAAATTATTACATTTGAAAGACATAAAATTACATAATGAAATAAGCATTTCTCTTCACAAATCATCTTCACATTGTGAAGGGATGTTATTTGATCACCCTTTATTTGCTGCAACTATGCAACGGAATGGAACATTGGAAACCCTAATGAACTAATGAAACCTTGAAAAACCCTAAAAGACCTAATGAGACCTTGAAAAACCCAGAAGACCTAATGAGACCTTGAAGGACAAAATTTCAAGATAACATAATAACCTCATGACTGATACAAATGGCATGATAAAAATAACTTTATGAATGATGTACAGTCAACAAGATATGAAACTATGCCAACAAGTAATCACATTTAGGGAAGAGTGATGTTTTTGAACTAGGACTACCATCAGTGACTAATTTTTTGCATGACCTAGTGGAATGATAAAAAAATTATGAGTGGGATCCTTAAAATCATATGAAAAGAGGATTTTTGATCATTGATGGCAATATGCAAATACTAACTCTAACACTTCGAATCTATAATAACACACTCCAAAAGCGTCACTTATATCTGGGCACCTTTCTTGCTATGTTCGAAGTTAATCAGCCAAATTTTCATCTCGATCTCTAGGAGGCAATGCCAAAACCAATGAAATGAGAACATATTCTATTTTTTTACATAGATCAATATCCATTTGGTAAGGAATTTTATCATGAAAATTTATAGGTCAAGTTGTGGCTTTATCTCCCTTATAAACGATAACCAAAGTTTCATCAAATGTGTTTTCCTTGGAGCAGAAAGGGCTACATTTCCATACCCAAATGCATCCAAAACATTTCTTGTAATTGTAATCAAGTTCAATTTTGTTTCCCAAAGGGATGACCTTAATATCATATCCTTAATTATGTAAATAAATTTATTTGAAGCTTCTATCCACTTGCTCACAAATTTAGTTTAAAGATCCATCTTAGGTAAAATCTGACACAACCACAAGAAGTTTGTCAAAAATCTTAAAATGTGATTTTGGTGGTATTCTAAGACATATTTTGTATGAGATAACAAAGATGCCAAATTATTTTTGAAAATGGAAAACAGCTCTCATAGATGTTTTTCTACTTCATATTTACATTGTCATATATTCTAAGTAGAGGCACATCATCATATTCAACAACCATATACTTTACCTACTCTTGCGCAAAAGCTGTGAGTTCATCTGGAGAAGCCAGTAAACGGGAATGTTTTATGTCAGCTTGAATTGTAGCATGTGTGTAAGAGAGAAACACATTTCTTACTGGTTTTGGGTCAACTAATTAAATTCTAACAAGGATGTGAAGGACTTCTAAACCTATCTTTGGAAGCATTGTTATCATTTCTTCCTCTTCATCTTCTTCCTAGGGAATTGTCTCTAAATATTGAACACACTTTAAAATGATTCAATCAGTAACAAGTTTGATGGATGCTTTCAAAATGCCAAGAGCCATTTTTACATGCTACAATAAACCTATAACTATACTATCGTCCACATAAAAAAGCCTTAAAATGTTCAAATGATGATCATATTTATATTCACAGCTGTAAACTTCTACATAATTTTAGAAATTGGCATACAAGCTAGTAATTCTAGAAATTGGCATATGGGATAGTGATATGAAAGATGCTCTGCAAAAAATTTGCTCCGTTTTACTAAATTTTATAAATGGAAGTAAAACCCGTCTTCTCTACCATCACTTGTCCTTAATCTCACAATTACATCTCTTGTAGGACGATCTCCAATTTTTCAATGCAGTATTCTATTTTTCCACAGGAAAATGAAAGCCATTCAAGATTCATAATAAACAAAAATAGTAACTTGAGGGGAAGCTGACACACTCCATCCTCATCCAGTTAAAATGTCTCTTTAAATATTTTTTCCCAAACTAAACAAGTATAATCATTATCACACCAACTCTTGTGCCTCTAAAGTTTTCCTCAATCAACTCTTCAATCCTTTATTCACAAGATGTTAAGTAAGAATCTGGCGAAGGAAAAAAATATAACTTGAAAGAAAATTAAAATGTTGCTTGTGGTCTATGACCTTCTCTACAAGTGTATCATTCAAAGTTCATGAATGGTATTTCAGCATCAATGTATAGTATTGATTGCGTGTGAGATGAGAGAAATATCCATAGTTTTCAATACATTAAAAGTGAATGTGAACCACAATGGAAAGCCTCATAAGTAAACCCCAACTGAGTATTTAATGTATAATGGAAAACCTCGTTATCAGGAACTCTAGATGACAAATTAATGATAGTAATCTACAATTAAGCATATGAAAAGAAGTCCATTCTTTGCAATGCTTTATATAAAAAAACACCAATTTTATTGAAAGGTACTAGATAATTTACTTGAATAATAACCAACTTTTTAAACAATGTCTTTCAGCTTAGGAGCCTTCACATGAGAGGCCTTATTGCAAATTTAACATATGAATGTATCCAACTATATATAATTTTAAGTGAAGGCTATGTCTAGTTATTTGGGTGCATGGATCAAAAGAACTCCATTCTTTGCAATCCTTTACATGACATACACCAATTTTATTTAAATATACTAGATAGTTTATTTGAATAACAACTGACTTTTTAAACAATGCCTTTCAGGTTAGGACTCTTCACATGAGAGGCATTATTGCACATTTAACATATGGATGCATCCAACTAGATATATTTTTTAAGTGAAGGCTAAGCCCAATTATTTGTGTGCATGCATCATCTCCTTATGAATCTGTCTTGCATGAAATATGTTGGGTATGTTGAGCTTCGAGAATTAGATTAGCCAATTGTAAATGAAATGACTAATTTTCCATAGATAGAAGTTACTCTAGCATTAAAAAGAGTAGTTGTTGGCTACAAAAAATTGAACAAAAAATGAAATGCCCAAATGTCCAAATTGGAATTTCAGTAGAGTAGGTATTCAATATGAAAAGACCATAGAAGATTAATTCAGGTGAAGGATGCCTAAATGACTAGAAATTAACAATCCAACATAGTTTTGATTCCATGATATTTTCAAACAATTTATAGCCTATCATGCATTCATTTAAATTAAATGACCGAAATTGTGACATACCAAAAAAACACACTTGAAACTCCACTTTTTTAGGCTCGGGGCTTGCACTACCTAAAACTCCAAATCTTCTAGCTTGTGGCTTGCACTACTAATTACGCCGTAAGGCATTTCCCTCTGAAATGAACTCTCCTAAATGTCTTCTTGTCCTAATCTTAACCATTAGATCTATTGTTAGATGATTCAACCATTCTCTGCCAACCAAAAATCCATTAAAAACAATTATTAGTTAAATAAAAAATTAATTAAACCCAGCGTAGCACGTCCATCTACCTAGCCAGTCCATCCTGTGCTGCAGGAGGTTAGGGAATGGGGAGGGCCGCGCATTCTCTACTACCCGTCTATTTGGCTGCTGCATTTTCATTTCATTGGCCCTTCACCCGATGATGAACTTATAATGATGAAGAAACCGTGAATGTGTCACTGATGTTCTTCTCCCTGGGTTCTATGTCAGGTTTTTACCTAACTCTCGCGGATTACGTATCGAAACTAGGTTTAGGATTCCTCGTCTCTGGCCGACAGGTATTCTTGATTCCCCAATCTTTATACTGTCTGTCTGATGGTTTTAGATAGATGCTTTTCACGGTAAAGAAATTGTCCTGCCCGTGCTTCAATCCGATTTATATGGGGAGAATTTCATTTTGTTTTCCATAAGCCGATCTATGATCTTACCACTTTTTTTTCATATCGTTGCGTCACGGTCCTTGATCTCTGTAACAGTGATGAGGAGCAAGAAAAATGATACAACGAAAGTTATACTCTTGAAGGATATGTTCAGAATGTGTCAAGGGATTTCCAGTGAAGTTTTGCCATTCAAACAATGGTGTTGCATAAACTTGGATTCCTAACTTGTAGAAGAGAAACTGGATATTCCGTTGGATATTCCGAGGGGTCACAGTTTGGTCTATGTTGGAAGCGAGCGCAGGCGGTTCATTATACCCACCACATATTTGAACCACCCTCTATTCCGGGCGCTTCTCAACATGGCCGAGGAGGAGTTTGGATTCGATCATCAGATGGGTCTTCTCCTTCCATGCAAAGAAATTATGTTTGAGTATCTGACCTCAATCGTGGCAGATCAGGGTAGAAAATAGTGTCCTTCCATTCGTATGATCTAAAGAATTATGACAATAATATTGCTCTTTTCTTTACAAAAAGCTCGGACTGGAATGAGAGCTTTGATACGCTGTATGTTTTCTTTTAAACCTAAAATTCAGCCAGATATCCAATTGATACTCACACTGGGGATAAATGATTCCACTTTGAGCAAAACCATGGAGGAAGTTATTTCATACCATGGAGATAATCCTCCATTGGATAACGAGATTGTTGCGCAAGTCGACGAACCAACCCCTGCAAGATCTGATTATGATATTAATAGGATCTTGGAAGAGAATCCTCCATTGGACAACGAGATTGTTGCCCGAGTTGACGAACCAGCCCCTGCAAGATCTGATTATGATATTGATAGGATCTTGAAAGAATGGATTGACAACCCAAATGATATGGAGCCAAACACTAATGAAAATGAATTGGTGCAAGGGAAATCAGGTAATCAATTTTCAAGGAGATAATACTCACTTCTGTGAGATAAATGTGCTATTTCTATAAAATTGAACTTGTGCTAACTGAATGCTAAATGCTTATATTCGATTCTTGTTTTGTATTTGGCACTTGATCCAGTGGTTGTTGTCAAACCCAAAAAATGAATGTTGGTTATTTCTTTCTTGAAGAAGTAAATAATACAAGAAACATATCTAAGGATTAATTTATGGCATGTGTCATTAAGCATGGCGAATGATATTCATGTTATAATTTTTTACTTTTGCATGCTTTTCAAGCATAATAACAAGACCAAATTTTTTTAGATTGACTTGTAACTTATTAATTATGTGCAGGACTGGGATGCTCTGATCTCAAAAGAAACATTGGAACATATCATTGTGAAAACTGAAGATGTTGAGGTGTTTAATGATTTGGGAGACTTGTTTGGCAACATAAATAATCATGTGCAGAGAAATATGGAAGATTATGCAGGTGTCTTTCATTTGCAAGATGGCAGGGGAGTTGAAGAGCGGGTATCTACAAATATTGATCCATTCATATCAAATCCACAAGAATCATCGCCTGCGTTTCTTGATGGATCTTTCTTAGAGCTAAAGGATCTTGCAAATCCAGTTGAGCTAAACTCTTCTGATCTGGAGACCTTTGATATAAAGGATACTTTCTTTGATGTCTCAGAGTCCCCAGATAATTTTGTTGCTTCATCAATTGCCTTGTATTCTAAGGAGAGTCAAAACCAGAATACTAACTTACGTTTTCTTAGGGGTAAACAAAAGATGTCAGCTGAAGTGTCAGAACAGACTCACAATCCAACATATGGATACAATGTGCTCCAAGAGGTATGCACTTCTATGTTCTAGCAGAGAATATAGCATTCATTCAGGTTTGATCGTTGAGCGTCACAGAGTATTTTTTGTACTGCGGTTTCACATAAATCTTACACAGTAAACTTGAACAAGAAAGTTAAAATTTTGGGCATGGAATTTCCTGTCCATTTTCTCCTTATGCATTCAATATTGTTTTTACAACAAGCTTATAATTTGGAAAGACACCCATTTTCCAGTCCACTAGGGGAAAATTTTGGATCTCTATCTTGGATCCAAGAACAATGGATCAATAATGCTAGTGATGGCTTTGCCTTTTCGGAAGTAGATGTTGCAAGAAATCTGGTTCCTTTAGCAGGTATAGACAATTCTTTCAAATACTAATTACTGGCAAGAGAGAGAATTTTAAATTTTGTTTTCCTTCTTGTTAATATAATTTTCCTTTTCAGATTATGAGTTTATGACAAAAAGACAAGATGCAAGTGCTGGAATGAAAAACTTAAAGAATCACGAGGATTCTGATATTGGGTCATCTTCCAAATTTGCAAGCATGCTGGCATCTATTCCTGCACATCCTGCATTGGCATCTGAATATCCCTTCAAAAGGAAATATTTGTCACTAGTGCCCAAGGTCGATTCAATAACTGTTGAAACTGCAACTAATCATGTTGTTGTTGTATCTATTACCTGTGCATGCTCTATGGTTCTAGAACCCAAGATAAAGCATTGATTTGGAGCTCTATTACCTACTTGCTCATGTGGTGTTGGTAATGGCATTGTGCAAGGGTCTTTTGCATCCAGTTGGCTTGCAAGCAGCTCTATTGGCTTCAAATCAGCAGATTTGGTCACACCATGAAAAACATCAGGGGGCTTGCATGCTGCCTTACTTTTTGTGTTTTTCTTAGGTGCCATAGCAGTTTTTGTGTGGGCATTGCTTATGGGAGGTACCTTTATATTAGGCAAGTACATTTACAATTTGGTTATATCGTAAGAACACCTATAATGGTCTGTTCAACATTCAGTTAAAAGATTTCTAGATATTATATAATCTACTAGAAGCTGGTTTTCTAGGACTAAACTCTATGGGGCATTGGTTATGTGGTACATTTGATTTGAAATTGTTTCAAGTCTCAAAAACCATCTGTGACCTCTCCTTTGTTTTGCTTGCACTGGATTCGTTTTTCTCTTCCAATATGTCTAAATTTATTGAAGGACATGATAAGTTATTCATAGCCCTAATAGTCGAAGTACACTGTCTCTAGTTAATAATCAGCTCTCTATATTGATTGATGTTTTTATGAATCATGGTGCATTCGTAGTCTGAAATGGAATGCCAGTCAATTTCAATTTCATGAAACAATTTTGTCTTCTAGATTACATATTGCCAATTTGTTTGTAATATATTGGAATTGAGAAGAAAATAAAAGTCAAATATAAATAGGAATTCATGTTTACTTAATGTTATACATATTCAGTGCACACAATTTGTTGCGTCAGATGCTCAGAAATAGCATGTCAAATGGTGTTGAAGTTAATGGTCCTGCAATAATTGCTGTTTGTAGAGGAAAATTGCCTGTGACACAAATCCAACCAATTTTTGCAGTTTATATCCAATATTTTTAGTGGTCCTATGCCAAATGCTAATTGTAGTTTTAACCAATCCTTGCTTGTGACAGTTAAGTACCAGAGCTTATGATACTTGGCTTTAGTTGGTTAAGAAAGTAAATCCTTTCTTGGATTTAGAAATGCTTTATTGGGACAGTTAAGTACCAGAGCTTATGATACTTTAATGTAGTTGTTGAAGAAGAGAAAATCATGTATAACAATGCCAATATAGCAGCCTTATGGCAGAAATAAAACTTCAAGACCAAGATGGAAATGCCTTTGTAGCTTACCTCTCCTGTCAGAATGTTTTTATGATGTCATCAGAGATGATGGACCAAGATAAAATGTTCATTGATTCCCCTTCCTCTGAAATATCTTTTCAATAGCTAGTGAATTTAACATTTAGAAACTCATATATTGGCACAAATGGATGGGATGGGAATAAGATACCCTTTATACTAGAAAGTAGCTATTTTCAGGAGAAGATTGGAAAGAAGTTCCAAGAAATGAAATAATGGAGCTGGCACATATCTTAGTTTTAGCAGTTATCTTATAAATGACCATAATTTTGTATTACCGATTTCTGCGAAATAGACGGTGCATCTAAAAATATAGCTCTGGCATAGGCAACAAATTTTGTCAAAGCAGACTCATGCTTCTTATTTTCGTATTGGACCGGTGAGATATGGACTTGTGCTTCTGCTGGGCCTCCTCGCGCCCATAATTTTGATTGGATCTCTTCATACCCATAATTTTGATAGACTCTGCATATTGCCATTCTCTCGGGGCACTGATTACATCCTTAATAGAGATTGATACTGGGTTTTTTTTTTTCCAGGAGCGATTGATAATGGGGTTAGCATAATCAGTAACGAGACAATAATCCAAATGAATGACACCATAGGTTAGCTGTTGTTGTTATTATTCAGATGATTAGATACGTGAATGTTCCTTAGGAATGTTCGAGTTGCCAATCCAATGGTCCAAGTTGTAAATTTTCCATTGATTTCAGAGAATGTGTAATTTCTTCTCAAACACATCCATGACTGAAACAAATGCTAACCTTTGAGAAAATTTTAACTTGTTGACCTGGCTGGCACTTTATAATTTAGGTTCAGTTAGGCTTCTACTAATTGTTTGAATCTCGGATTAACTTGAAATCATTTCCAAGGAAGGAATGCATCATTAATTTTGTTCGAAAGAAATAATGTAGTTTTGTTTTCGAAATGTATTGAAATTATAATTTTTTATCATGTAATTTGGATATAAGAAAATAAGGGGGCGTAATTAGGTTTCTAGTTTAATTTTGTTATTAGTTTAGTTTATTTTGTACCAGTTTAAGTTTAATTTTGTTATTAGTTTAATTTATTTTGTATTATTATGATGTAATTAATATTGGTTAAATGTAATTAGTTAACGAAATGTTGTTGCTTCTTTCTAGTTTGTGTACTAAAGGGTATCTGGTTTAGGACATCAATCCTGTTCAAATAATCATGTTAAGTTTTAACTGTGTTTTTAAGAATCTATTGTGACTGTTAAGCACCTTCCCATTTTAGGGAACTTAGTATGGAAGAAGAAATGTGAATTCTATTCTCTAATTTGTCAACTTTATGTTCTTGTAGCAAATGTCTATCATCGGGATTTGAAACCGGAGAATGTTTTGGCAAATGTTGATTGCAAGCTAAAAATATGTGACTTTGGCTTAGCAAGAGTTGCTTTCAATGACATGCCCACAACAATCTTCTGGATGGTATACTATTTTAAATCTATATTATACAAATCCAAATCTAATAAGTTGCTATATTGTTATATCTGGTTTGACAGAGTTTCTGTTGAATTCTCTGTTTGATTTTGATTGTTGTACTTTAGTTAGTAAATTTCCCATTTTTAAGATGTATATATTTGATGAAGTGCATGACTATGTTGCCAGTATAGGGCTCTAGAGCTGTGTGGATCCTTTTTAACTGAATGATTACATCGCTATACCTACTGGCGTAAAAGCCAAGGTTGTATCATATAACTTGATAGGATGTTCGAGGTAGGCAGTTGGAGGAAATGGATGGCTCTTGAAGGCTTTTTTACTATGGACCAATGCTGTTGTTTTAAATTGAAACATTACACCGTTTACTTATTGGTGCAAGGTTGCATCAGATTTATCTATTTGTTTTTAGTGAGCATCATATTAGAACTCAGAAAAAATTATATATGGATTAAACAAATTAGGTACATCTAACCAAATGTATAAGAAAATGGAAATGAAGTCCATGGTAGGCTCTCCTCCAAAAGTTCTCTGTTTTGGTGCTGTTACATCCAAAGTGCTTATTGATGGTCAAGAAAGGCATATTTAAGCAAAGAATACGGTAGTTTTATAGAATCTTCAAAAAACTCTACGCTTTGAACAAACTCTATCAAATACAGATATGCTACCTGAACACTTAGAAACAAACATCAAAAGTTGCCTTCTATAATATATGCATAGTGCCTAGTCCTCTCAAAGTTGTATCATATTTCAAGGAACCTATTTGGGAAACCTTGTCCTTGATCAAACTCATTAGATCTACCTAATTAACATGTGGAATACAAAGATTTTTCAAGTTTTGAAATGTATGTACTATTCTTTTTAGCTCATTATCTAACTCATAAACTATTTTAGAATCCGTTCGAATGTAATCAATAATGTCTATGACAAATTTGGACATTTCAATATGATTTAGTTGTATCATGTTCTTTTGACAATAAAAATCGGATGAAATAGTATTTGAGAATTCATTCAGATCGTTATAAAAAGAATTTTGCATGCTACTTGTTTCTTTTGCTGAAGGTTCTCCACATCTTACAAAACTTCCTTTCACATTCAAGTAAAATGACAGATCACTCGATACAAACATAGAGTTGAACAATAAAGAGACTTTCTTAGTTCTTGACTAAAGTGCATTTTCCATATTATCCTGTGTTTTCATGTCAACGTTGTTAGGCACCCCACCCAAAACAGTGTCAGACTTGAACCTTGGAATATCTGATATACCAACACTTTCAAAGAGCTTTGGACCATTATTTTCAGGTTGCTTATCCTGGTGCTTATCAAAATACTCCATTATATTAAAAAAAATTGAAGTCACCTTCAAAGAAGGATCTGTAAATTTAATCAATTTGCAGTTGTCTTCATCTTGTATATTTTTTTGAAGAGAAAAACAACTATGATTGTTGCAGTCCCCTCCCTGTGAGTGATGGAAATCGAAATAAATCCATTCACTTGCAGATGTAGAATGCTCCTTTTGTTGATGGAGAACCATTTTTGTAACAGATAAGGCTATAAGTTATTTTTTAGCATCATAAAACATGGGAGTTGGTAATGACTTGAAGGTGTTGTCAGTTAGCTTAGGTACAACTACTAGTTCATCAAAAGATCCATGTGCTATTAATTTGCATTCATCTGATTTTTCCATAGTAACATCTATTGTTTCCATCAATTCTTAGAAGATTGCAAATGTTTCTAAACGTACATAGCATGCATTATCTTATCTTGTGAAGATAAGAAAAAAAAAGCTCGTGTACATGATTGGTAGACAAAAACTGGAAAATAGAAAACAAAATAAACATATGACCATATGACCATATTACCATATTCTCGAGTTGAATTTCAATAACAGAAATGTATAATTTGGCACCCAACACAGCGTATGCTATTAAGAAGAGTACTTGCATAATTTAACTGGGATTGGTCTGGAGAAAAGGCAACCAGTGCCGACATGGAAACTTTGAGGCAATGCTGCATGAAAATATGGAATGAATTTTGAAATAAGCTGGAAAGTGTTATGAGCTCCGAGTTCCACCAACTCAAGTAAGTATTCAAGAAGGAACTCTAACCAGAGGCACATGTAGCAGATTAAACATACAAAGAACTCGGCCCAAAACCTAGGCCTTGATCTTTCTCATTATCATAACTTCAACCTTGAGTAACCATACCTAAAACACGTTTTTAGCTAGCAGAAGAAGGTGAACATCAGCAGAACTTGAACTACTCCCCCGAAACGTCACTGCAAAAGTTACCTATGTGCTACTACACCATTTGGCATTAACCCAATGGAACGCTGGAGGTACCAATTGACACCTTGATATCAAACCGGTAAAGATGCCCATCATCAAAAGGGCAGGTAGCTCACTAGTAGAGCAGGTCCTGCATTAAATTCCTAGCCAGCCCAATTTTCACCAGAATGAGTTTGTAGACAATGCAATAGAAGCACAGAAGACAAAGAACACTCTGCATTGAGGCCACACTCACAAAACTACTCACATCAACCACAAAAATAGCTAACAACCACTTTAGACCACAACAACTACAATGAGGCTAGTTCATCCCCTTATAAATTAGTGGAACTTGATGCTCCATCTACCTTCAAAACTAACAAAAATTATATTCCCACTCCCACTTACAGTCGCTTTAATGAAGTGAAGAAAAAATGTCGCTCTTTTTTATCATAGGCTTCAGCTCTACCTTTTGATCCAAACCTAAGATATATCATTCAGAATGAGCTTTCTTTTGTAAACAAGAATTGGAAGCAAGACAAGGGTTCTGCTCCTGTTATTCCATTTATTAATTCCAATAACACTCTCCCCCAAAAATTCTTGTGTGTAGAGTCACTGGGTTTACTATGTAATGCCTGTAACATTTTGCAGTCTTTTCTTTGTTGGCCTATGGTTTAGTGGTTAAGTAGGTGAGAGACAGCATCACCCTGTTAATGACCCAAAGTCAAATTTAGATCAGAGCCTTAAATTATAAGTTGATTGAATTTTATGGGATTTATATGCAATATTAATTCAATAATTAATAAAAAATAGTGTGAGGCAACCTAAATCAACTTCTGTTTATACAACGTTAGAATTTCATTTCTGTTACATATTTGCATCTCATTTAGATTTGCCCATTCCCATGTAGTGATTGTTCCTCAATTTATGCCTTACGATGTTTCTTTTGCAACATTTGGTGCAAATGCTAGTATATGTTACTCTAGCATTAAAAAGAGCAATTATTGGGTAGAAGAAATAAAATTAAATTAAAAAATGCCCAAATTGGAATTGCAATACTACAAGGCGTAGCAAATGAATTTAGGTGAAGGATACCTGAATGATTGAAAATGAACACTGCAACATAGTTTCAATTCCATGATATTTGTAAACAATTAGGAACCTGTCATTTACCAAATTTCCAACTTCTAGTTTAATTTTTAAACTTTAGAACCATGCAAGAAAGTCAATTTTTTTTTTCCTAAATTTTATTGATGAATGCTACATATGAATCCTTTCAAACTCAACCCACTTATAATCCATGGTTCTAGTAGGAGCACCCGTATAAAATGTTGGGGTAGTGGATTCTACGGAATGAGTAAATCATTACATGATAGGAAGGATTGGTATTGTATTCATTTATGATATCAGGAGTTTATGGGTCCATCGTTGCAAAGGAAAACAAATAATTTAGCATAGTGGGTTCAATAATTTTGGAAGAAAGGACTTTTAGGGTACTAGGGATTTCAAGGGGAAGGCTAATTGGGGTTTGTGGTTTCATTGGGTTTTCAAAGAACTAGTGCTGTGATGATTTGTTTTTGCCAAGTATATTGGTGGGTCCATTAATTTCTAGCTGGGATACTGGTGGGGTTTTTAGTTATTGAGGGATTCAATACTTATTATTGTTGGATCTATAGTCTTTGTAACTGTACGGTTTAATGGTTTATCGATTTGTACAAGGAATAGGTACTAGATCATTTTTTTATCTACGTTGTGAATCTTTGGGAAAGGGGACTGAAGGGCGAGAGTTTTAGTGATGATTGGAAGTTCCACCAATTTTCAATGGGATGATATATAGGTTTGGTTTGAAACACATTGCAGAAAAACTAAATCTTTGATTGATGTTAATTACCCTTATCACTCCATGTACACCCAGCCTAAAAATTTCTTTTTGATTTCATGAAATTTGTTTAAAATATTAACTACTTTAGGAGTCTAATTTCACTGGAGATAGATGTTGCAGGATATAGGAGATGGTGAGCATGGTATCAAAAGCCTTTTCTTTGGAGCAACTTTAAAATTTATTTAGGCTACTTCATTGTTGGAGTCTTCCAACCTTTAGAATGCAAAGCATGAAGAAATACCTCATTCTATGGAATTATACACAAATACTGTCAGGCTCCTTGAGTAAGTCCCATAACCAGATAGAATTTGTGATTAAAGTTTTGATTACTATTAGCTAATTTTGATGTGAACATGCATAATATGTAATTTTTGTCAAGTTTTCACGTAGTTCTGAAATATAATAATGATGATTCATATTTTGATAGGGTGGCTTATCTATTTTTTTACAGGTATTTTGCCACAACATATGAGAGAAACAATGAAGTGGCAATTTCTTGTCTTGCATATAATTGTATGGGAGTGGCACAGGAAGATTACTATTTCAAAAAATTCATGTTTAACCAGAGATTTGCATGAGTTACATGCAACATTTCAAAATGTTCCACTTGGTAATTTAGCTAATCCTGTATTTTTGTATTATGAATGTTGTTTCTACAAGACTACATTATTAAAAATCAAGTTCATCTAGTGCCAATAATTCTTCCATGCTAATATCGTGGTGAAGGAAATGTGTCCAAAGCTGGTAGCCATCTCCCCTATCGCTCATAATCTCACTTGGCGGTGAATATTGCTGACTTGTAATATGTCTGACAACCATCTAGTGACTATTATACTA
The DNA here is from genome assembly GCA_000404065.3 of Pinus taeda. Taxonomy (NCBI): domain Eukaryota; kingdom Viridiplantae; phylum Streptophyta; class Pinopsida; order Pinales; family Pinaceae; genus Pinus; species Pinus taeda. Next base: position 8,742 of record APFE030565315.1, on the reverse strand, counting down.
ATATAGTCACAAAAATTTTCTCTACAACCTACTTTATTCTTTCCATTGAAATAAGTGTAGTTGGTGCGATGAGCTCTAAATGATTGTTGGTTCCTCTTCCAAAGCCTTCCTTGAATCTCATATTTGTTATTATCCTATACTTCTATCCACCCATCTATCCACTCCTCATTAGGTTTCCCTTGGTTGCCCCATTGATCCTTTTTCTCTTTTGGTGTTTTGGGCTGATCTAAGACTTGCTTTAAGCCTACGATAGACTCGTAAAATGTGCTTCTCTTCTCTATGGACATTTTCCTAATTTCTATATAACAAGATGAACAATAGAAAACGATTTAAAATGGCTAAAACCTTCTCCAAATTTCCTACAAATTAATATGTCAAGGGATGTCCCTTAAAAATGGTATTTTTAGTTTGAGGTGAAATGTTTCTATATGAAATATGCAATCTAGATTGTGTGGACACGTTGTTGTTGATTTCTTTGTTAACCAGATTTTAAAGATAATCATTTTAATGATTTTCTTTGCTTTACCAAGTTGTAGAAAATTTCCTTTCTTATCTGTTTTCAATACAATATTTTAACCAATAGTGTGGCCCAAGAGGAACTAGACAATGATATCAAATGTGGAAACACACTAAACATAAACTATTCAATAGTTGTGGCAAGATATTAACAACTTGTGATAATTCTAGTTACTTTTTTTTGTATTACTAAAACATAAACTATTCAATAGTTGTGGCAAGATATTAACAACTTGTGATAATTCTAGTTACTTTTTTTTTGTATTACTAAATTAATTTGTTTGTAATTATTGTTATGCGGGCCATGCCACATGCATGTGACATTGAAATAACTCTATTGAACTATTTTTTATTAAGATAAAAATAGGGGCTACACGATTATAGATTTTATAGAATTTATGACAATGCATTGAACATTTTTTTTAAATCAATTTCTATATCATTAGATAATTCTTTAAAGGGTGCTAGTTCAATGGAAAAACACTTGGCTTATAAGTAGGAGGCTTGTGATCCATTTCCGATGTTCCCTAACATGAATTAATCAATGGTGTTATAGTTTATTTTTAATTAAATATTTTTTATAGTGATTTATTTCAATGGTTTGATAATTTTGTGGATTCATTATTTTATATTGTATCTAAAGAGACAAAAGTGATATTGTATTATCTTCAAATATAATTCTTTATTGTCTCTATAAAGACAATCGTTACGATTAAATACATTGTGTTTTTTTTGTGTTGTCTTAAATATTGTCTTTAAGTGGGTTTCTTAATTTATTGTCTTAAAAAAATGTCTCTATAAAAGACAATATATAACATAGTCATTATTGTCTCTTAGCAGACAATTTAACACAGTCATTATTGTCTCTTAGGAGACAGTTTCATTTTAACGCATTCGTTATTGTCTCTTAAGAGACAATTTAACTTTTGTCTCTCGAGAGGGAAAAATGAAATTGTCTCCTAAGAGAGAATAATGACTGTGTTATATATTGTCTTTATAGATGCAATTTTTGAAGACAATAATTTAAGGCACCTCTTAAAGAAAATATTTTTTTTTAACCACATGGTGAATCAGTAACTGCTTGGACTAATCTAAGGGAGACCTAAGATCAACCCTTGTTGTTGCCACTATAACACTAAGAGTATATCCAACAACCTGCAAGCCAGAAGGGAGACGCAAGATCAACCCTCATTGTTGCCACTATAACACAAAGAGTATATCCCACTCCTTGGACTAATCTAAGGGAGACCCAAGATCAACCCTTGTTGTTGCCACTATAACACCAAGAGTATATCCAACAACCTCCAAGCCAAATATACCAAATTCTTATTGTTTAGCAAGAACTGAGATTCACGGATAAAGAGAGTCTACTCCTTAAGCCAAGATCATAGCAAGGCACTATACTTAATAAGATTTGAACCATAATCTTATGAGCTTCACTTAACTAAACTCACTTTTAAACCACACATCACTATTACTTAAAAACGCAGTAGTCTATAACGCGACTTTTTGAAAGCTTTTCCGGCGGATTTTTCCGGTCAAAATCCGGCAGCAACTCATTGGAATCCCAAGTTTGATAGCTAGTTTCTGCACAATCAATGGCTCCCAGGGGTTTTTCATGGCGCTGAATCCAAATATGCAGTTAAAAAACCATTTTAACTGCTAAAAATCAAGATTTAACCTCATTTCTTCTGCCAGAATCGGTCACCAGAATCTCCAAAAAGTCACATTATAGACAACTCACTTAAAAACAATATCTAAAACAATACCAAAAAAAATTAAACAATTTACCAAAAAAAAAAATGTATTAAAACCCCTATGTGTTATGGTGTAAGGACTACTTCGAACCTCGACCAAAACATGGTCTTATGTACATCTTCCCTCAACGATGTAGGAAAGAAACATACCCGGTGAAAACATGCCTTGCATTTCCAAGGTGACTCCACCTCGCGAGCTGCGAGATGTCACGCGCGATCTCCCCCAACCACGTGGCAGAGAAAAAGTGCCCGGAGAGGACACGCCTTACATTCCGCTCCACCTCGTGAGTTGCGAGATGTCACACTCAATCTGAAATGAATATATGACGGTTCCGAACATTTAGGAAGCTAATTTTCGCGGCAGCTTAATCTTCTACGTCTGCCTTTATTTTTGGAGGTTTTAATTTTGCCTTAAATTCCGCAGGTGTTTTCAAATGTTGAATATATTTATATTTTCCAAAAATATAATTTAAACTCTATAAAATTACAATTTATTCCAAAAATATATTTTGAAAAACATAATATTAAAATTTAATAAACAATTTAATTTAAAATACTATTTTTACATTAAAAAATAATTAGCATATCGAATTAAAAATTAAAGCATAGTTATTAGATTTGAATGAAAAAATTGAATACCATAAAAGAGAGAAAAAAATTAATTTCAAATAATTTTTAATTAAAAAAATAATTGAAATTGGATACACTAAACTAAAATAAATATAATTTAAAATCTATTTTCTTAAATTAAAAACTACTTAACAACTTTGAAGTGAAAAATATAATTTAAAATGTTTTTTCTTAAATTAAAAACTACTTAACAACTTTGAAGTGAAAAGCTAGAATTTTATAAGATAGAGAAAAAATTAATATAATTAAAAATAATAATAAATATATTTATTAAAATTTAATAATCTTTATAGTGCTTAATAATTTATATATAATTTATTAAATATTTATTTATATTAATGGCTTTCCTATATCTATATTTATTATTTAATTTATTAATTTATATAAAGTTTACTATGTCAAAAAGTTGGAATTTCTATATTCCAAAAAATTGAAAAAACCTTCTTGCCAAGATATGATATACATTATCATTTAGTTAACCGAAAAAAGACTGAAAAATATTTCTTAAGATGAGATACTTACACCGGGAAACAACTAATCTAATATTCTTAATCTAAATTTACCAAAAAAAATCCTTTGTCTTAATTTACCAAAATATATAACTATAGTACCAAGTGATAGTATGAGGTATACATCTCAACACCAATTAACATAGTGAGTATGAATAGGGAGTCATAACCTCTGCACATTAACAAGTGTAGAGCTTGAGAAAGAGCATTGGGAGAGTGCAAAAGGTTGTGGAGGGATATGGCAAGTGAATGTATATCTATAAATCTTTTGTAATGAGGCCATTTAATTCTGCAGCATCCTCGAATCCCTTTTCTTGTTAGTTGTTGGTTAGGGGTATTGTTTAATTGGGAAAATATGAAGAGAATAGTAAATTAATTTGTTTGATTTATTTTATGTTTTTGTTGTGGGATAAATTTAATTTGGGAAATATGAATAAATCTACAATTTAATTTGTTTTTATTTATTTGGTAGAATTTTTGTAATTATGAATTAAAATAAAGGTGTAAATTAATATTATGTTAAAATATTAATATTTTAAAAAATTATTATGAAAAAATTAGATATAATTTTATGCTTAAATAAAATTATACTAATTTTTTTATTTTTCAATTATGGGTTTAAGAAAAAAATTTGAAAGTGAACTCCTATTAACTTCTAAATTTTTTTTAAAGCAAATTTCTAATAACCCCTAAAGTTTAAACAAACATATATATTCAATTCTTTGAATTTAGATGGCAAAATATGTTCTAGTATATATATTCCACCTCTTTACTCCTCTAAATTCAAACCTCTCACCAAAAGAAACACACTCTTAACTATTAAACACACTAAAATGTTATAAAACTATAATTATAAAATTAACGAGGTATAGAAATAAGATTATAAAATTTTAACATAATAATAAAACATAATTAACATTTTACTTTCAAACCTCGGAGAAGAATAGAATATAACGAGCTTGTTTCCAAAGTTTTCTTCTTTAAACCAAATCACCTTATATTAAAAAAATGCATAATGTTAATCAACATAATTAACACTCATCATTTTGTGATAAAATGTTTTCCTTTGTTTTTTCTCATTAAAATCTCTATCACTTAATTGAGTGTCACATCTCCGTTTATTCAAAAAACATTACCATAAGACTGATAATAAAAAAAAAATTCATTAATCAACATACTGTCTTAAATAAGGTTGTGGTTATATAAAGTTAGGGGTGTGAGGGTTAGACCCATCACCCTCGGCGCACTTTTCAAACATTATCATTTGATATTCTATGTGATTTATGCATAAGGTAGGTTTCGTGTTGACATTTAACACCTACCAACCATTGCACTTAATCGTACTTGAACTTCATATCTTCCGCCCTTCCCGTATATCTTGGCGGACTTTCCTATTGAGAGCTGGCTGCATGAGGCTCAGGCACGTGGACTTACCTTGATACACTCCCACTTTGAACTAAATGCCAACTCGATGGTAGCTACCAATCCTTAAATGCTACAGGCCGAACTTGGCCTCCTCGGGATTACAGTGGTTTCAACGATGGACATTGAAACCCTCCATCGAACGGTGATGGTTTCGCGTGCCTAATTTATAATATTGCTTTTAGGGTTTACGGTGTTCATTTTGATGGAGGTCGCTGCCTGAAACTCTGCTCTGCAGCGCAAAACGATGGCGTGCACCTTTACCATTGGGTTTCCTGTTAGATCCTGAACCAGTCTTGTTTATTCCGGGAGACAATGCAGATCGCCCAGTGTTTTAACCTGATTCCGGCTTTTATCGGGTAAATTTATTATCCTTTTACTGTTATCCACATTGGTAAATCATTGGTTCAATAATTTCAATTCGGAACTAATTCTTGTTTGTTTCCTTTTCTCGGTTGAATGCGCAGAGTATATTGCCCTCCACACGGCGGCAAGGATTGTTGGTTCAAAATCATCCGGGGTAGCGAACTCATGGTAAGAGTCGAAACCCTGTTACAAATGGTACTGTGCTATGCAGAGTCGAGGGCGAAGTTTAATATTTTCGTCTTCTGTCAGGTGCTTATTTGTTCCCCTCCTGGAAGCTTGATGCATTCGTTACCTTTGGCTAGGGAAGCCTTCTACTGCTCACTGTCATAAGACTGTGCCTTAGGATTATTCCAAGGTTGCCTTGACGAGCTCGCACATGTGAGAGGCGTTCGAGTCTTTGTGATTGCCATGTATAACTTCCAGTAGATAGATTTTTTATTATTTGGTTAGATTTTTGGCGAGCCGCTGGTACTTTGACACAGACCGGCTGCGCCTTTCAGGATTAATGTCTTTGATGTAAGGAAGATGTATACCCAATACTTTAAACAGTATGAGGCTCAGTTCTGAGTGGTTATTTTGTTTCTGGGTTTTCTTTTATGAATGTATGTATGCTATGGCAGTTCTGGGTTCGTTATTACCCTACTTAAACTATAAATCAACATTCAGTTGTCTATTACGGCACTTGAAAGTATATCGCTCCATTTGACAGTATATATATATGCATGTAATTTAATCTGGGGTTTCAACCCGAATGCGTTCGGCGCTCAGTAATTTCTAATCAGATTTTGTTGCTTCTCTGCAAGGATAGTATTTATTACATGGCTTAACAGTAATACTCTTTTCAGTTCATTCTGAGCATTTACAGTTTATTTGGCTATGGAATTTCTTTACGGAGAATAGCTTAATTATTTCAGCTATGTATCTTTCGATTGTCGTCTTTATTTTTTTGGAACTCATTTAGATGTTCTTCTTGAATTAGCATTTTCGACTTCTTTTACATTAAGTCTCGACCCTATACTTAGCGCGTATGCATGTATTTATCATCATAATCTTTTCTTACAATACTGTTATATTTATGTATTCCTTATTTAGAAAAGAAAACATTGTTTCGTATGTGGCTTACGATTTCTGTTGATAGCTGTTAATGCGTAGGAAATTTGTTCATATACAGAACTATGATTCCTGTTTTATTGATTACTGTTCCGTTCGAATACCACATCATTAATCGTTTAATTTATCACAGATGATGGTTATGAGTTGTTCCTCTTCTCCTGTACATGGGGTTTCCCTCCCCCTTCACCATTCTATTCGTAATCTAAGGAGGTTTTCGGTTTTTAAATTAAAGTTCCTGTAACCTCCCTCGTAATCTTAATTCTTTAAAAAGACTTCAGTTCAGTATAACTACAGGTAACAGTAACCTGCTCAAGTTAATCAATAACTTAAGTTCAGTCACCCTATAATTTCGCAGTACTCTGTTCAGGTTTATTTGCTCAGGATTGTTTAATAACTTAGGCTCCATCGAATATAGCTAAGCAATACTCTTTTCAAATTAATTAAAAAAGCCTTAGGTTCAGTCGAAATATCATTAAATTTCCCCATGTCCACAGAGCACAATTGCTCTCTTACTAATAGCCTAGAACCAATACCAGAGTATCCTGCTTTTTCAATTTGCAGCTAACTGTTACTTAAACAAAGGTTAAAAAAATCTCCTCGGAATACAAAAACTGTATTGTACTTACCTGTATTGTCTTCCGCACAGACTTCAGTACCTCTCCAGATTGGAGAAAACCGGTTCTTGTTGCTTGCTTTCCTCCCAACCATGAGATTTGTCAACCCGACTAATCTCCCCACGAGCTTATCTGCCAGGCCTCTGCCTTCAGCAAATATAATGCACCCTTGTGCCTGTGCTATCTGGTCCTCACCAGACTTAGCACTTATCTCTTTTCTTTCCACTCCCTCCTCCCGTCTGTTCATCAACAGCCCGGGCTTTTCCTCCTTCCCATCTTTCTATGGGACAGGGATGTTGGGTGTGGAGCTTGATTATCTTCTATATTCAAAAGTACCGCCACATTGGACCCTAGTTCAAAATGGGGGCGGCAACGCCGCCCGTAAAATATTCGCTGCAGGGGGGGTCTAGGGGGGGTGGCTACGACGTTTGGGAGCCCCCCCCTGGCAGGGGTTTTCGGGGGTAGCGCCCCCGAAGCTAAAAACAGCTGTAAAATTTCCTTGTAACGGTATAGTAATTTCTAGTCAATCTGGGCCGTTCATTAGGCGGATGATCTGACGATAGAACTTATGTTTAGTTTAGGGTTTTTTGCCCTAGAAGGCAAC
>APFE030565309.1:0-10528 GCA_000404065.3 Pinus taeda | reverse complement strand
AACTCACGTATATATGCAATTTTTATTCAAATGATCCCCGTGTAGAAAGTAAAATACTGAAACTTCACAACTTTGGCTCCCACAGAGATTACACGTCACTAATCCTGAGGCCCTGATAATCATATTCTATTGTTATGAGGTCATGTACCTCACATCACTTCTGTACTCACTGTGAGAAGTATTCGTTTAAGAATAATGGACTGTAATGGGCAATGGCTTCTTTCACTTTGAGTCTGAATCCTCCTCATATCTATGATAATTTAGTTCTTCAAGCACATATATTTTTTTGGGTTTCGATATCCTCTTGCTATGACTTTTCAAGTTTCTTCATCCATAACCTCGCACTTGGTTGATCTAAACACAATTATATTTCTTTTATCTTCCATTTGACCTACACTTAGAATATTCTTCTTTAGCCCTTGAACTAATAAAGTATCAGTTGCTCCTCTATGTTTATTAATTATGGCTCTACCTTTTCCCAAAACTTTTGTTGGAGCATTATTTCCCAGAATAACATTACCATATTGGTTTTTCTTGAAAGACTCCATCTTACTCTTATCTTCAATCATGTGATGAGAACATCCGTTGTCTATGTACCATTCATCTTCTTCTTCAAATGAGCAGAGAGGAAGACCACACCTTATATGTTCTTCTTCTTTTGGCTTATTATGAAAAATGTTGGTTGATCCATCTTTTTAAGGTCTTACGACATCAATATTCTTATCTTGTTTCTTGCCATGTTGTCTGAGATGATCCATAGATTTGTTCTTGCATTTTCTTGATACATGCTCATAATTTTTACAAGAATAACATTTTATGTGAGCAAAGGAATCATAATATTTCTATTTCATATTCCTTCTATTGCAATCAATAGACTTGTGACCATATATATTGCAGGAAAAACAATATCCTTTAAAGAAGCCTGAGTGCCTGGAAGTTGATGATCTTTCTATGAAGCGGTTATTTGCTTGTGGTTGAAACAATATACTTATGCAATTGCTGCAACATGTTCATAATTATGACATATAAAACATTCAGCATTATTGATAAGAGGATAGAATTGATTAACAATAGGATTAAATGATTTTCTTTGAAGATTCACTTTCCTTTTTTTTATCAGGTTGACTTCTTATCTCTTTGTTAAGCATTTTATGTTTTATATCGTTACCCTTTAAATTCCTTGCCTCAACTTGTGAACGATATTCTCCGTCAACCATTTCATGAAAACCAATGCCAAATTTGATAGAGGGAGACCTTTGAGTACTAAGAATATTATCCAAAATCTTAGCACTATCTTGAAATTGCAAATGTTTATCTTTTTCTTCTAATTTACCTTTTAGGGCGTTTACCTCAACCTCCATTCTTTGATATTACTTTTCATTTTCTAGATATTGCTTCTTCATACCTTCTTCAACCCTTCTTCCTTCTTCCACTTGCTCATTTAATTTAAGAATCTCATCTTTCATCCCACTTTCTTTTTCTTCAAATGCTTGAAGTAGTTCTTCATTCTGCTTATCTGATTTTTCAATATTTTCTCTTAGAGAGATGATCTTAGCTTCAAGACCTTCACGATATTGTTTAGATACCATAGTAGCATTGTTAGGTCCCTATACTACTAGTGTAGCCCCTTCTTGTTATTAGTGCAACCCCCTTATTGTATTGTTGTGCCCATTTAGTCCCCATATTGTTATTATTACCCTTAGAAGCCCACTATTTTTATTGTTGTGCTCTTAGAATACTATTTTTATGTCGGCTCTGATTATATTGTGACCCCTTAGAATCCTATATATAGAAAGGAGGTCTTGACATTTGTATCATACAATAATTATTCATTTGTGTAATTTAATGGAGGATCCCCCCTCAAAAAGGCTGATTTTGAAGTTGTTGATCTATCTTTTCTTCTATTTTGTGAGTTGGTAGCATAACATTTCGTATCAGAGCTTTGTATTCTAGGGTTTCGCTGCTCCAAATAGGTCATCGTGGCATGTTCGCTATAACATTTTGTCTATAATGTTACAAAAGCTGAAATTAAAACCCATTTGAGACAAAATTTTAATGAACCTCGCATCCAGATTTCATATATTTTCCCGCTATATTTGAGGAGATATGATCCAAGGAAGTTAGGGTTTTTGCAGGCTCCCGAATTACATCCCAAACAAGTGACCTTGGGAAAATTGTCATAACTTTCTCTCTAAGCATCGGATTGAAATTTAGTAAGAAGTTATACAAGTTCGCTCTATTGAACTTGTCTATAATCAAGTCATTGTGGGAGATTTGAAAAAATATTTCTTGAAGAATCCAATATTTATCAGACCGGTGGGGATAGAAAGAGGACTCATAGGGATACTATAGGACAAAATTTCAAACCTTGGAAATCTAAAATTACAGACATACATCAGATTTAATATCGAGCTCCTACAAAGAGAAAAAAGGTGTGTAGTTTTTTTTTTTTTTGCATAAGTTTGGTTTCAAAAAATAGTTTGAAGTGATTCAAAGGGAACACTGAAGCATAATTATCATTAATGGATGGCCCAAAGAAAGAAAATTGAAACACCTAGTAAGCAACCTGAAATCTCTACCATGACTCGTGAACAAGAGGAAGAAATGCAACATTATATATCAAAATTATGAGACCAAGTGCAGCAAATTTCACTCTCACAAAAAGTAATAGAAACTAAGATAGATGGTTTAAATAAAGGAATGGAAGCTAATATGGATGGTTTAGAAGAAAAGCTAAAAGAAAACATTGAAGATTTGAAGAAAGACATGGAAGGTTTGAAAGGCGTTTTGGTAAAGTTGCTACACAAAATGCTTCCTAATGGTGAAAAGGTAGTAGAGGAAATTCATTATAAGAAAAAAAGTAATGTTAATGATGATTTCATAGAATCTAACATTCGATTGAAGATTCACCATGTTCCAAAGATCGATATGAGTAAGTATGATGGCAAGGATCCTGTAACATGGATACTATACATGGAGCAATATTTCGATCTCCATAATGTGAAAAACACACAAAAGGTATGCATTACAACTTTATATTTGGAACCCAATCAGTTTGTATGGTATCGATGTCTTTTCTCTCATAAACAAATTTTCACTTGGTCAAATGTTATGGAGGAAATGATAGCACATTATGAGAATACAAAAAGAAACATCTTCTTTAGCAAATTGATAAATATCAAACAAAAGGGTTCAAGGGTGGAGCACATTGCGGAATTCCAAAAATTGAATATAAGGGTAAAATATATTCCAGAGGAGCATAGGATTTATGTGTTCATAGGTAATTTAAAGGATAGCATCCAACATGAGGTTCACCTTTTGGAATCTGATACATTGGAGAAGGCATTCAGGTTGGCAAGAAAAATTGAAAGAAAAAGTATGGCAACAAGGAAGCCTACCACTCACAACTATAAAGATGTAAGTGTTGTTGCCCCTAGCCTTCCATAATCTAAAAGGTTGACACCACAATAATTGGAAGAAAAAAGAGAAAAAAGGCTTTGTTACATATGTGATAGCAAATACACTAAAGGTCATAAGTGTGATGAGAATAAATTACTTTACATAGATTGTGAAGAGGAGGAAGAAAAGGAACAAGAAACGTCAAAAGAAGAGGATATACACTAGGAACCAAACCTAGAGAAAGAAGAAATGAATCCAGCCATATCTTGTAATGCAATGGAAAGAATTAGCACTCCTCAAACCCTCAAGATAGAAGGGCATATCAAGAAGAAAAAGGTAATAATGTTGATTGATCCGGGTAGAACCCATAATTTTATTCATTGTAAGATAGCCAAGGAATTGAATTTCTTCCTATATCCAGCACTAGAGTGTCAAGTGATGGTTGCAAATGGAGAAACCATAAATTGCTTTGGAAAGTGCCATAATATAAAGTTATCCATGGGAGAATATGTATTGAATAGTTCAATGCTTTCCATTCCAATGGGTGGTGTTGATGTTGTACTAGGAGTCCAACGGCTACAATCTTTGGGTACGATAGCTTTTAATTTTCAAGAAATTTTCTTGAATTTTTTTTGGGAAGTTAAGGAAGTTGAATTAAGGGGTATCGCAGGGCAACTAGGAAAGATAATAAGCTCTAACATCAATACAAAACTCCTAAAGAAATAAGAATGGGGCATAATTGCACAATTATGTTCACTAGAGATTTCCGCATTGAAATCATCTATTTCTCCATATCTCCAAAAAGTTTTGGACAATCATGCCAAGATATTTGACACTTCCAAAGTTATCCCACCTATTCGTGATCATGATCATGCTATTCATTTGATTCTAGGAAGTGTGCCTACAAACATCAGACCTTACAGATATTCATATGCCGAAAAGAGTGAAATTGAATGCATGGTTGCAAAAATGCTAGAGGTTAGTATAATTCAACCTAGTCAAAGTTCTTTCTCTGCTCCAGTAGTATTGGTGCACAATAAGGATGGATCATGGTGCATGTGTCTGAATTATAGGGAGCTCAACAAGCTCACTATTAAAGATAAATTTCCTATTCCTGCCATTGATGAATTATTGGATGAATTACATGAAGAAATTTACTTCACCAAGTTCGGTCTTCGTTCGAGATATCATCAAATCAGAATGAAGACTGAAGACATTTTGAAAACAAAATTTAGAACTCATGAGGATCATTATGGATTTTTTATTGATGCCTTTTGGCCTTACCAATGCATCTTGTACATTTCAAGGTTTGACGAGTTCCATTTTCAAACCCTTCCTTAGAAAATTTGTGTTAGTATTTTTTGATGATATACTAATCTATAGTAAGTCTTGGAAGGATCATATTCAACATATTGACAGGGTGCTCAAACTATTGGAGGAGAAACAATTATATGCAAAAGAATCTAGCAGCCTCTCCAATTTCTTGCACCAACCAAGGTCCAAGCTATGGAGGTTTGACAAGCTGCTACAGGAATCTGGTAGCCTCTCCAATTGATAGCACTCATGTAGGTCTATGTGATAGAGGTTCCTGAAGTTGCCGAAGGAATCTGGCAACCTCCCTAATTGCTCGCACCCATGTAGGTCTATGTGGTAGAGGTTCCTTAAGTTGCGGAAGGAATCTGGCAGCCTCTCCAATTGCTCACACCCATGTAGGTCCATGCAGGTCTATGTGGTAGAGGTTCCTCAAGCTGTCGAAGGAATCTGGCAGCGTCTCCAATTTTTTGCACCCACTTAGGTCCAAGATGTGGAGGTTCGACAAGTTGTGGAAGGAATCTGGCAGCCTCTCCAATTTATGGCAATATTGCAGGTCCAAGTTGTGGAGGTTCATCAAGCTACCTAAGGAATCTAGCAGCCTCTCCAATTGAAAGCACAAATACATGTGATGGAGGTTCCTCAATTTACCAAAAGAGTTTGGCAATGATTTCAATGAAGGCATGCGTAACACCAAGGCCCTCAAGGAGTTCATATGACCGAATTCTTCTAACAATTTAGCAAGGAAGGAAGAATGAATGACGATCCTTTCCAGGTGCTTCAGCTACCCTATGGAATTTGGAATGCTCGAGAGGCAGCTTACATTTCTAGTGACGACAATCTAGACTGCATCTACAAGATAATCGCGTGGGAGCAAGATTGGGTAAATCCAACCGCGGATGGTTGAATATCATGGCGGCCTAAAAGCTCCTGCACATCAAATTCTGATGAAGTGATAGAACGATGGCAGAACCGGTTACACGAGGTAATCACGCTCAACTATTACATGATTACAAGGTCGTTGCGTTGTGTGGCAACAAAGGTAAAAGATCTGCCTACGTATGATAGGTTGACCGAGGTGGATGATTTCCTAAACAAATTTGAAAGAGAAGTACTAGAACAATAGCATTTCGACGCTCTGAAATGGGTACTGTGCGCTACACTTGCAAGATGGTGGGGTACGCACCAAAGATTTTTTGAGTATTGGCGCGAATGCAGAAGGATGATACGCATGCGGTTTGGGAAGCCTCAGATGTGGTTAACAGACAAGTATGACGAACGGGATGATCCACATGCACACCTCGCAAAATGGACCAAGTTCTATAGGGAAGAGCCACAACCTGAGTGGGTGCACCTATTCTGTCATACCCTGGATATTATACCCATGAATTGGTATATAGAAACAGAGCTCTTCCATGGCACGAGTGAATGGAATGTCCTGCATGAAGGATTCTTGTTAACCTTCACGTTTGAGGATCACAGGTAGGATTTTGTTGATGATGCACTACAAGCAGTAAAAGAAGTTATCTTCAAAATACCTCAGGAGCCAATGGAAGTGCTTCAATTGGAATGGGCGACCTAGCTGAGTTGTGCGCTAGAGTGTTACAACGTAAACATTGAGGAAGATGATGAAGATCCACGAAAAGTTAACATTCCAGAAACTGAAGGCTATCGTGAGATTCAAGGACCATTGATTGAAGATCTTGACATCACCGCGCCGGTAAAAACGATGCAGGTAAACATTGAGACAGAGGCCGAACTGAAGTATGTAACGCTCGATGACTATTGGGATGATGCCACAGTGGATAAGGTTGCTGAGTTACTCTGCGAGTACTAAGACTTATTCCTGACCAAGATTACGGACTTAAAGGGGATCGTTGGTGATTTATGGATGATCAAGATCACCTTCAAACCCGACGCGAAGCCGGTTAAGTAGAGGCCTTACTGCTTGAATCCGAAGTACAAGGAAAAGGTTTGCGTAGAACTAGACAAAATGGTTGTAGCTGGAATTATTGAGCCGGTGGAAGAATCCAACTGGGTAAGCCCTATGGTAGTACAGAAGAAAAAGCAGAAGGGCTAGATAATAATATGCGTGGACCTCAGGAAGTTGAATGACGCCTGTGTACACGACCCATTCCCGGTCCCGTTCACAAATGAAGTATTGGAAAATTTTGATGGACAAGAAGCATATTCCTTCACCAATGGGTTCTCAGGGTACCAACATATCAAAATCATGCCAGAATATAGGAGCAAGACCACCTTCACGACGGAGTGGGGCTGCTTTCAATACACCGTCATGCCGTTTGGGTTAAAGAATGCGCCAGCCATCTTTTCGCGCATAGTTGTAGCTACCTTCAAAGAATATATCCAAAAATTCCTGGAGGTCTATCTAGATGCTTGGATTATATTTGGATTGGTTAAGCACCACGTAGTGATCTTACGTTTGATGTTGGATACTTGCCAACGACACCAAATTGCGCTAAACCTTAAGAACTGTACATTCCTCGTTCCCTTTGGGAACTTACCGGGACATGTGGTCTGCAAACAAGGACTAATGGTAGATCTGGCGAATATTGCAATAATTCTGAATTTGGAAGCACCACGAAGTGTTAAATAGTTGCGCGCTACCTTGGGACATACAGGGTACTATAGGAAGTTCATCAAAAGATATGCCCAGATCACTCCACCAATGGATAAACTATTGAAAAAAGACGTCACGTTCTATTGGAATGATGATTGCATGAAGAGCCTGGATGTTCTAAAAGAGAAACTGGCCTCCACTCCAATCTTGGTCTTCCCAAAATGGGATGTGGAGTTTCATGTCCATGTTGATGCATCATGTATAGCACTGGGAGCGGTGCTCACACAAGAGGGCAGAGAGGGCTTGGATCACCCTATCGCATTTGCAAGTCACAGGTTGTCCAAAGCAAAAAAGAACCATTCCACAATTGAGTGCGAGGGATTGGCTATGGTGTACGCGCTCCAAAAATACTGGCACTATTTCCTAGGAGGACATTTCAAGATGTATACAGACCATTCTGCACTAAAATACTTGGTCAATAAGCCTGTATTGGGGGGCGCATATGTAGGTGGCTCTTATTGTTCCAAGAATATGACTTTGAGGTCGTGGTAAAACCTAGACGCCTGAACGCAGGACCGGATCATTTGTCACGTATTGAGACGGGCGAGGAACCTACTAGTTTGGAGGAAGGATTACCTGACGCACAGCTCTTTGTTGTGCGCGTCGCAGGCAGAAACTTTGAAGATATAATCCACTTTCTGACGACAGCGAATGCGCTGAAGAAATACTCCGTCCAAAAGAAGAAGGAATTGGTGGTGCGCGCATCGCATTTTTCTGTCATCACAGGTCACCTATACAAAATGGGAAATGATGAGATACTGTGAAGGTGCGTACTTGAATTTGAACAAAGTCAAATCCTCGTGGAAGCACATGGGGGCATTGCAGGAGGACACTATGCAGGATGAGCGACCGCACAAAAGATTCTCTGTGTAGGGTTGTGGTGGCCAACCCTTCATCAGGATTCAAAAGCACACTGTAAGGCCTGCGACATATGTCAAAGGACCGGTAAACCATCGCAGAGGGACGAGATGCCTTTGAATCCACAAATGACATTGCAACCCTTTGAAAAGTAGGCAATCAACTCTGTAGGACCTATCAAACCTCAGGGAAAAATGGGCGCGTGATACATCATCACCGCAACAGAATACCTGACTCGTTGGGCGGAAGCGCAACCAGTCAAATACTGCACGACCCCTACAGCTGCAAAGTTTTTGTTTGAACATGTGTTGACTCAATTTGGCTGTCTGAAAATCTTATTGAGTGATCACAGTACACATTTCCTGAACGAAACCATCAACACGCTCACGAAAGAGTTCCAGGTGTATCATCAGAAAAGGACACCATATCACCCACAAGATAATGGGACAGTAGAAGCATTCAACAAAATACTGGAGACTGCGCTAACCAAAGTTTGTAATTCACAGTGAATCGATTGGCACCTGTGCGTACTTGTAGTACTATAGGCTTATAGGAAAATGTGCAAGAAACTGACGGGACAAACACCTTTCTGGCTAGTTTATGGCGTGGAAGTTGTCATGCCAATGGAGTATATTGTACCTACTCTACGCATAGCAGTGCTCATAGGTATGATGGACCGCGAAGCCCTGGAAGAAAGGCTCGTACAGGTGGAAGAACTTGAGGAGGAACGGTTCCTGGTTGGCTTTCATCAATAGGTGCAAAAGCAGTGTGAGAAGGCCTAACATGATAGCCATATTAAATTTTGCATCTTCAAGGTAAATGATTTAGTACTGTTGTATGACAGTAAGTTAGATAAATTCCTGGGAAAGTTCAGAATGCATTGGTGTAGAAATTTTGAATAATTTAACACATATTTAATGGATATTGTCCTAATCATGTACTATTGCGGAAAACATACACAATACATAAGCTCCTCTACGTTGATCATCAATATAGCAGCATCAATAACAATAAAACATCAAGAGCATTCACACATTAACACAGTATGTATCCCGGGGAAACATCTCGCTAAAAACCCCAACTATCTGTATATTAATGATTGAGTCATGTAACATTACACAGCATAATACTTCTCACAAGTATCTCCACCTCTGTTACACACAATACAGCTCAGATTTGAATCAATCACTAGTTCAAATCTCTTCCGTTGCTTGCTTGCCTCCTCTGCTCAATACTTGCATGAGAACTGGTGATAATTCCAAGGCAGCCACGTCTTTACTTGGCTAAATAACGTGAGCACAAGCTACAATGTGGGCAAACTCATTGGCATACTCAATCCCTTGACTTGTGCAAGATCTGATGCACAACTATAGTCACAACTGATAGCAATCTGATTCTCTAACACCTGTCCCTGCTGAACTGAACGTGCACTGACATGCAACTGAGTTAACTGATGTATTCATTAGTTGTATTATGAGTTAATAACTTGTGAATTAATTAATAACTAATTCACCCAACTCATCTCTAGTCTAGTTGCCAGTTAGACTAAATACAACCAGTTTAACAAAGCTAAACTGAACACAACTCCATCAACTGCACCTCCAGTCCACTAAACTCAACTCACTTGAGTTCTAACTGAAGTCCTGCATGCAAATATTAGTCATCCCATATGTAACCACGTATTTCCTTCTGGGATCTGCATGTACCACATCCGTAGCTCATCCTGAAGTGCTCCAAGAGAATAAGACAAAGTTTATAGTCTAAATATTATTATGAGTTAATAATATTTGACTGTTCTATATTTAGACTGAGCAGTCACTCCGCTGTGGTGTCACTTCGCTGTGGTCTAAAAATAGAATAGAAGTCCATCTATTTTTTCCAACTTGAGCAATCATCCATAAACAGCAACCTGCAATCCATAGACATGATCCATATGTCTAAAAATAGACATAGTCTAAAAATAGACTTGCGCCAAAAATAGCCTGCGGGCCCACTTAGTGAAGGCGACTCTTTTCACTAAGCTCCATCATCTTGTTGCATTCTCAACACGCATTTCTTGTTGCACACTTTTCAACACTCCCTCTCAACAAGAAAGGCTTCCTCTCAAACCCGATCCTGTAACTCTAGAATGCTCTGCATGCAATACATCTGGCCGGTCCACTTGCTCTATCATCAAAGTCTCTTACTGCTATTGCCTCTGTCGACTGAAAACTCTGCATCTTTGTGCTCTTCAGTATCTGACTACTCTAGCCTCTGTCACCTTGATCTCTGACTGCATCCGTGCTGCTGCTGGTTCTATCTCCCAGCATTGCATCCGCA
>APFE030565308.1:1274-53248 GCA_000404065.3 Pinus taeda | reverse complement strand
TTTCAACTCTATGAATGCCTTATGTTGAGATTCAAACCAAAAGAATTTTTCTTTCACTCCTCCCTTGGTGACTTGACTCAAGGGCCAAGTGATATGAGAGAACCCCAACACGAACCTGCGATAGAAATTGGCAAGACCCAGAAAGTTGTGGAGCTCTGTCAGAGTGGTTGGGGTTGGCCAATCCCAAATGACTTGGATCTTGGGTGGATCCACATGCACCCCTCATTCATCAATAATGTATCCCAGATACTGAACCTAGGTCATGCCAAAAGTGAATTTCTCCAAATTGACACATAGCTTGTGTTGCCACAGTGTTTGGAGAACCTCTCAGATGTGGTGGAGGTGATCTTATTAGCTCTGGCTGAAGATCAAGATGTCATCTAAGTATACCACTACAAATGAGTTGGTTAATGGCCGCAAGATGTTATCCATCATCTCATGAAGGTTGCAGGAGCATTCATCAACCCGAAAGGCATAACCAGCCATTTGAAAAGACCCTCCTTGGCTTTGAAGGCAATCTTCCACAAATCAGAGAGTATGATTAGTACCTGGTGGTATCCGAACTTCAAATCGATTTTGCTGAAATATGCCCCCCCTTGAATTGGTCTAGAAGGTCACCAATCTATGGGATTGGATACCTATTCCGAACAATGATCTTGTTCAACACCCGATAGTCAATACAAAGTCTCCAAGTCCCATCCTTCTTTGGAACCAACACGATCAGGCTCCCACAAGGTGATGAACTCGGATGGATATGACCTTTTTGCAGTAGCTCCTGAATCTACCTCTTTATTCCATCGTTCTCTAAAACATAGCACCTATAGATTGGTCCATTGAGCAACGATGCACCTGGGGTCAAATCGATGGAGTGCTTGACCTGACAATGCAGAGGCACCCCTACGAGGGAAGAGAAAATGTCCTCGTACTCCTCCACGACATTGTCCATCTGTTATTGTCGTGCATAAGGGCCCTATCTGGAGGTCGTGGCCACCATCTTCTTCTTTCCCTGAGGGAGTATCATAAGGAAAACAAATTTCTCGGTTTTTGAAATGAACTTACTACATTGTTTTATAATAACCAAAGAGATGGCAGTATGTGGTGCTACCTCTGGTATCCTATGCAACTTATTTCCCAAGGTAACAATAACAATGTGAGGCCTTGACTCATACACAACATGTCATTTCCATAAGTATGGCTAGCCTAATAATACATCACTAACATCAAGAGGAGTAATTTCACATAATACATCATCCGTGAAGGGCTTGATGATGTATGGAAGGCGACACTATTGGCTGACGTGAAGATCCCATCCTTGGTGAAGGCACTCGATGGTGTACAGTTGTGGGTGTGTTGTGGTCAGTAAGCCTAGTCGATTCATGACCTCTGTTGAAATGAGGTTATTTTGGCTCTCGTTGTTGACAATGAATTGTAGTGGGGAACCCTTTACCCACATTTGGGAGTGGAAGAGACACTCCTCCTCCTCTAGATCTTTGGGTTCCCCCTTTTGGATCTTTGTGGTGGAAATGGTGGCGTTGGGCTCCACATCGATAATTTGCTTCCTTTTTATAATGAAAGCAAGTTCCCTCTGTAGACAGAGGCAACCCCTCTAGTCCTAGAGTGGGTCTAGTCACAGTAAAGACAATACCAAAGCAAATTTCCTTAGAAAGTTGATTCCACGAAGGCTTATCTTCAACCCGTCATTCGATGAAGTCCCTGTTGTGTTGCTTCAGCTCTCGTTCTTCTAATCACTTGTACCTTAAAGCAACATATAGAGCACAACCAAGAACATAATAGAGTATGACAAAAACTATCTACTTAAAGAGTCAAGGAGCTTCAAGCTATCATTACACAATTTGACATACGATATAGGAAATAAGTTGTTGATCTATATTAATGTAAATTAAAGTAGAACTTACAACCAAGCCTTGATGTCGTAAGCCTCCTTGAAGGGTCCTATCAACATGTCTTCGCAAGAATTCACTCATAGATTGTCTCCCAAAAGACAAATAACTCTCACTCCTACCCAAAAGGCTAATTCTAGAACATTCTTACAATAAAGCAAACTCCACTCAAAACCATCCCACGCTAAGTTATATGAGAGGTTACTTCCACACTCTAGCAAAACTCTCTACTTTTACTATTGAATTCTTGAACTCTGAAGCTAGCTGATATCAATCATGGAGGAAGTTTTTATAGGAGGAGGAGCTTCCATAAAAGATGGGAGAAAGAGATTATCTCTTTGAGAGGTTGCAAAAAAGGTGGAACAACCATCCCAAAGGAGAGAGGTGAGCTCATCTGACCCAACAACCAACCCTAGGACCACTCATGAAGTTGTTACACTTCGAAGCTTCGACGAGTTGTTTAAAAAACTTGCCAAAAGTAGCTCGTCACGAGTGCAACACATAGATAGAGCGAAGACTTTGCTAGGGCTAGTGTGATCTTGGCCATCTTCGTGGGTGGAACAACTATTGTCCCGCGACGACCCAAAAACATAGGTAAAAAGGGTTTGCTCTAAGAGTAGTGAATTGAGGTATTATTCCTAAGATGACAAGGAAGACATTGACACATATTTGCAACATGACACAAGGCAGATGTCAATAACATGGACCGGCAATGTTCGGAATCAGGGAATGCGGGGTCGGTGACAAATTACTCTGTAACACCTTTGTCATTCCCCTTATCAGGTTCTGACTTAGAGTCGAAACATGCATTTGATTTAGAAGCCTTCAGCTTGAACACTAGTGACTGCTTAGCCCAACACTCACTTGTGTTGTGAGTGGAGCTCTTATGGAACTCACACCACTTTCTCGTGTCCTTCTTCAGCTTCACGGTGTTGTTCTTTGCTTGCGGCTTTGGCGGGTTGTCCTGGGCTGCCCTGCCTTGGCTTTGTCCTTTGTTCTGTGGTTTGGGGGCACCTTTCCCTTGCTTCAGATTCACAAATCCAAAGTATTGCTTTTACTTATGAAGCTTCTGCTCGATCTTGACAGCGTATCAGTACGTTGTGCCGAGTGAGGAGATGTACACGAACTCCAGCTCATCTTGGATGTACCTGTGTAGGCAATCATGGTACTTGAGTACCAAATGTTTTGCAGAATCCTTGATACCCAACTTCGTGCGAAGGGTATGAAAAACATTGGTAAACTTCAACACGTCTTGGTCCCTTCCCTGTCACGACATGGTCCACTTTATGTATTTATCCTCATAGCTCCCAATGGGGTAGTACTACTTATTGATGGTGTCCTCGAACAAATTCTAAGTGGGTGCGGCTAAAAATAATGAGGGTGTACTTTCATCCTTTTGCTCACAGTAGGTTTCCCACTAGTCCTTGACGTGGGGGGCAGATTTGAGAAGAGAAAAAGTAATATTTTCCCGGCTGGAAAAATCATGAACATAAAATATCCTTCTAACAGATTTAACCATTTATCTATGACGTCTGCATCTATTTGGCCATCAAATATGGGAATGCCAAAGTTTACTTGTACCTTAAAAGGAGTGGCGCCTCTAGAGTGGCTGTTGGATGTGGATGTGTAGTTGATGGGCAACCATTGAAGGATCTGGGCAAATTTATCCATCATCACGTTCCTTTATTTCTCAAGGGCCTCCTCAAGCAATATTTTGATAGGATCTCCTGCTCCCTCGTCTCTCTTTTCTTCCCCCATGGGCAATCTTCGGGGTTTGTGAGGTTGATCTTGCAAAGGTTCAACTAGATCGAGCCCTAACTCCTTATACCCTAACCTCGTTAGGGACATGCAAAGAAGGATCGAGAAAGAGCATAATGCTCTAATACCACTGATCCAAATTTAAATAGGAATGCAAAAAATTACAAATATAACCATAAATAGAGAGATGCGATAGAATAACACTTCATTTCATTAATATCATATACTGAAATATGCTTACAAACAAAATGGAAATAAGACTAGTTCGGGTGATGGAAGCTTATCTCTGAGAAGAGATGTGGCTATTACATGCCTCTGGATTGTGTTACAATGATGCTTGAAGGCCTATTTATCATTAAGAAACAATGGAAAACCCTAAACATCCAAAAACCCAACCCTAGGAAATGAAACGCTAAACTATGGGCCCCTTTGGGGTAAATCGATACATCAACTTCCCGGGGTCGTAATTTTGGCATATGATCTCCATTTGATGCACACGATACCTCGTTAGAAAGATTTATCTGAGGAATACAACTACTAATAGTGAATACCAAGTTGAAAAATCATATTCACCGCCAGTAATTTTCCAAAAAAACGTCATTTAGGGCCTCAAAACGGCTCTGGAAGTTCAAGACCCAAAATACTGCCAAAAATAGTAAATTGTGCTACAACTAAGGAAACTGAAAAACTGAAAGTAACAATGGTGGGGGTCCAAGTGGAATAGGCAAGTGGCCAGCAATATCCACCTGGATCAATTAACCTTTTAAAATATTCTTTCCTCTATTTGCAAGAAATCCCTTTTAAACATCCTCATGTCAAGAAATCCCTTTTACACAACCTCATGTCAATTACGAAAGATATGACACAATAAATCCATAATTATTGGATCCAAGGTATACACAATCACTAGAATACAACAGTTTCATTGTTCCTTACTCACCATATGGTTAGTGTTATCTAATATGAATAAATGGAGATAGCACTTCTTTGTATATGCATTATAACTATATTGCAGAGTAACGTAACATAGTATGAGCTAGTTTAATCTTTCTCAATAATGGATACTCAACAACTTAAACAAGTAGAGTTATTATGGATATTGTCTTAGTTCATAAAGCTTATATGACTCATATTAGTACAAGGAAAAGCAAGGCTTCTATGACTCATATTTGTACAAGCAAAAGCAAGGATGTATAACACATTTTGTAGTAATCTCTTCCTTATCTAACATATATGGTATCACTAGTTATTTTCCTGAGATAACATGTAACTCCAACATATCACATCATTAAATATGGAAGCTCAACTAGGAGCATTGGTTCCCCTAACATTTTTTATTTTTCCTCGTCTTATCTTTTTTACTTAGGTTGTGCAATGGGTATTTATACTATCGCCCGGGTAACCAATGGAACATTGACCAATTGCAAAGGTGTAAACACTAAGTGAGGAGTATGGACCAAAGGTGGGATAGGAGTAGAAAGATCCAAATTTACACTTTCACTTGAGGAAATACAAGTAGATCCGTAGTCATATTACCAGATGTTTCTCTTGGATATATGAGGAAGCCACCTTGAAGAGCCTTGTGTTCTTAGCTCAATGGTGATCATGGTGATCATTTGTCCACTTTTATTCACCTAATGTTTGATTGGTAGATCTCTCAATCTAGAACAAGATACTCTAGATTATTTTTCTCGCTCACAACACCCCAACGTTACACAACCCACATGCGGGGAGGATTACGGATCATTCCATTGTATCTTGAGTTAGAAGTTTCAAGCATTATACAAAGGATATAACATAAGTGTAAACTGAGATATGCCAAGCATAAGTCTCAAGCAAATTGAAAAATTGAGATACAAAGCATTTGAAAAGGGATCAACTCAAAGGAACATGTTGTAAATTACTCTTCCCACTCTAATATGGATTCACACTATAGTAAGGAAGATATAAGATAATGCATGAGCTTGATATTCCTCTTGACTTAGGGCTACATCTTTATTTCAACATGGAGCTACCCCCATTAATGATCAAATCAAATTAATGCACATACACCTAGAGATCCATAGGAGATATAGACAGATTCTATAACTCCAGTGACTAAAAGTTGAATCATGGAAACTCATAACAGACATACTAGGTGGTATAGTAGGAGACATTGTTATGCAAAATTATGTAGGTAGACTAGCTACTAATATCATTGTACATAATGATTCATTGCCAATTTTCAACACATATACATAAAATAGCAACATAATACTAATAATATGATTATCATTTTTAATCAAATCAACTAAAATTTAAATGTGATTACCAGATAAAAATATTTCATGAATATCATTCTTCTAGGATA
This sequence comes from Pinus taeda, assembly GCA_000404065.3. Classification (NCBI taxonomy): domain Eukaryota; kingdom Viridiplantae; phylum Streptophyta; class Pinopsida; order Pinales; family Pinaceae; genus Pinus; species Pinus taeda. Next base: position 47,239 of record APFE030565308.1, on the reverse strand, counting down.
AATTCACAACAAGCATCCAAAGATGGTAATATCATCATACATAATCATTCTCCATCAAAATAATGGTGATAATTTCCAATATATACATCAAATAAAAATATAATAACGACAATATCATCATCATATTTAATCAAATCAAAGTCATTATACAATTACCAAATCTAAATGTTTCATAGATATCATTATTCTAAGGTAAATTCACAAGATCCATCTAAAAATAGGAATTTCATTCTCCACAATAATACTTCATAAAAAACAATGCATGTGCGTGCCTAGCTAGCACCACCAAGATCATCCTCATGATCATTGCCATGATCATCATCCTGACCATCCTGATCAGTCTCATCCACATCATCATCACCAACACTATCGCCATCCTCATAATCATCATCTCTTGATGTATGCTCAGCATAGTCGATATCATCATCTTGGCAATTATTACCTATATCGTTCTGGAAAAAAATAATCAAAAAATAAAAATTACATGTTAGTATTAATTCATAGCATAATGCATATCAATGCTAACCATAAAATGAGGTAGGATATAATATCTAATAGTGATAAAAAAATCAAATGAAAATATGGTTCAAAGATATATTAGAAATACAGCTAAGATTACATACCTCAGACTCCATCCACACAACAAAATCAAGCCATCTCTTTTGCTACAACATCTCTTTTTCCAAATGATTTGGATGTCTTCCATATTTTAGTTCCCATCAATTAGTAAATACAAAGAAATTAGATAAAAGTGATTTTCTTCTAGTACAAATTTTAGTAAAAAATATCACATATTTAATATACTTACAAAAGTTTCTATCATTTCATTTAACGCTTTTTTACCACTACAATGAGTGTCCTTTGTCTTTGCTAACCTCACCTTGGAAGCCTTGTCCTTAAACATAAACCAATTCAATACATTTTCATAGAAATACATGTCTAAGTAATGGAGGTAACCCGATAGAAATTAGATCCAAAACCAACTCCTCTATATTTCCATATCATGAATCTTCATGCTTCATTATGTATATATCTAGAATTTGTAATTCTATTACCAAATTCAAATATATTAGACATTATATATCAATAATCCTAGAGAGTGTATAAATCATTAGAATTGGTACCTATAATCAGAGAGACACTCTATAACCTTAGAACTTATAACAAATTCCCAAATAAAGACTCTTACTATATATTGAATTAGTAGGATAGAAGAAACTCAGAATACTCCTTTAACTCTTTAGGAGGTAATAATGACTTTGTATACTAGTAGCTATCTAGATCTCAAGAATAGGAAGCAAGAAATAGATCTATAACTCAATTTCTTTCTTTTGACACCCATTTGGCTAATTTTTGACACAGTTATATCAGGGAGAGATCCTAGTAAGACTCTTTTGACACACCTTTATCTCTATAATTCCCAATTTCTACACACCATGCAGAGGAAAATTCCCTATTGTGGAAATTTACCATTTGATATATACATTAGCTCCTTAGTTTTTAGAATTGGATATATAAGCATTGAAAAGAATGTGGGGTGTAGTAAATTAATGTTAGACTACTGTATCAACTAATTTCAGAGAATTGCAAAGTGAAGAAAGTAGAGCCGAAATTCTTGGCATATGTCTAAACAAACGCAAAAAGAACACAACCAAGAAATCCTAGTGAAAAACCTAATTTTAGGGATCCTTGATTTCCTGAGGAGAAATCAAAACCATTCATGTAAAAATGCCTCGTAAACACCACAAACTATGTCATCATGTGTAGCTCACATGTATCTAGCACACATGGAGGAATGTGGATGCTCCACATAAAGTTAGCATTTACTTTCATTCATATCATATAGTTAGAATATCATTTTGTAGGAGGTATTTAATTATTGGTGACATAATAGTTGTTGGTACATCAATTGAAAGGACAAAGCTTTTAACATAGTAAACTCAATTAAGAACCAATAAAGGTGATAAATTGACCATGATAAGTGACACAAAGGATTATTTTAAAAAGGGCAGCGTATCAAGACTATGGTTTGGAGGTGCAATTAGGATGATAAAATTGATTAGAGGCCATAACTCGCATTAAGACCCATATAAAAGTAATTAAGTAAACTATAAGGTATTATAAATGAATGATCTAATTTAGTAGAATAAAAGGATAAGTTATAAACCTACATATGAGTTACATATGTCACACATATTATATAAATTAAAAATAAAAAGAACATAGATTAACTTAAAAGCTAAGTATTAGACTTTAAAAATGAGTCAACTCTAGTTAAAAATGTAAACTTTAGCGACTTCAAATTTTATGAACCTTTCAAGACTCCAATTATGGTTTGATACCAATGTTAGGAAGTCCAATAATATTAAATGCACTATAAAAAGAAAAAAAAATCACATTGATAATAGAGTTCCATAAGACTACATTAAGAATAATTTTTAATTATGATTTTTTTTAGTGTGAAATGGGAGGTGTTACACATTAATAGTAATTTCAACAAGTAACTCACATTCCCTTCAACATGCACAACCCAAGGTTAGTAAGGCCTAAATACCATAAGGGAGAGGAAGGATTGCTTGCCCATGAAATCAATCTTTACAGATGCAGAGTTCGTTCTTTTTCAATTTTGCAATGGCTATAGTTTGTATTCTATGAAACATGAAAAATATTAGTTAGGATAATTCTGCTTCAATTGTTGTATGGGTGGGAGTTTGTGTTTTAAGCTAAGGAAAACATGAAGGATTGCTACTAGATGAAATCTATCTTTCGAGATGTCTAATTATGTTAGAATTATGAGTGTAATCTTCATGCCTCGACACACTTATATCTATCATTAATGTATTTTTCATCATGGTTAAGACCATCATTCGATCATTTATTATCATTTGTTGTAATAGTAGGGAGAGGATAAGGCCAACCTAGTAAAATTTGTACATGTAGGCTCATTAACCCCTAGGCAGAGCCCTTCTTTTGTATAAGTACACCACTCACATTTGTATTCCAACATCTTGTGATATTCTTTATCTCCCTTATAAAATGTTTTATGCCTAAGGGCACATATCTTCGTGCATCTCTTGTGTAGCACACTTGTGCTTGGGCCTCTCTAGCGCACTATGGTTATCTCTCTCTAGCACACTTGTCCAATTTCATTAGAATTTGTAAATACTTAAGGACATGGCTACAAGTTATGGCCAAATTATTTCCACACATTCTTATTAGGTTAGCCTTTGAATGGTTTGAAAACCTTCCCAAGAACTCTATAGAGACTTTTGATAAAATATGTGATAATTTTTTGGGAATGTATGCTCTTAAACCAATCGATGTATTTGAAGTGGTTAGTCTTATATAATTAAAGAAAGGAAAGTGGGGAGTTATGACCTATTTCATTCATAGATTCTAATTTTGTTTAGCTAGATGTGAGACCGAGTTCTCTCTAGATGAGTTCAGGAAGATCTTAGTAGAAGGTATAAGAGAATATTTGCAACCAAAATTTATTAATAATAAATAGATAACCTATTAGGATGATATCAATAAGGTGTTGGACTTATAAATTATCAATATTATACATCACCTAAGAACTTATTATCCTCCTTTTATAGCTAGTGAAGTAGCTTCTCTCTTAGGTGACCCACAATCAAGAGTGACTAAGCCAAAATGAAACAAAAAGGACAAAAACGTTGTAGGGGATGGTCTTATCGGTTTAGTGCATGAAGTTGTTGTTACCACTTCTTCTACTCGTGCTAATCCACCCATAAAGAGACTTTTGAAAAAGAAGGATCAACCATCTTCTTGAAAGCTTCTACCTATACGACCATCCACTCAACCTCCACCACCACTAATTGAGCCATCTCCACCATAACTAATGGAACAACATTCTGACAAGCTTAGAAGGAATCCATTTCTTATTTTCCCTTTCGTACTAGCAAGTATTACAATTACCATAAGAGATCAAGGCATTTTATGGAAGAAATTGTTATATACTAATGAGTGAAGCACTTAAAATAATAATAGTCACTTCAAAGGAGACTTATCCCCCCTAAAATTTCCCCATTAGAAATCTTTTGTAATTGATTCCCTCAACATCCATCTTCATCTAGCCATCCTTCACAACCCTCCACTTCTTCCTAAGAGACCTTTTATAGTCATCCATCTACTTCTCCCACTCAATCTAGCAGGAAATTCAAGAGTTGGCCTCATTGTTGAATTTATACAAAAGTAGTATAATTTGATGTCAATGTTACCACAAGAGCTCGAGAATATGATGGAGTTACATGCTCTCAATCAATCTAAAGCTCCAATAACTCAATAAGAGCCCACTTGTATACCAAAAGGAAACCAAGACCACTATCCCTCTAGCTCCTCATAAGAAAATTATTGGATGCCTATGAGAAGACCTCCCATACAAGGATATTTCCCCTATTCTTTCAGTAGTAGCAATTTTTTCTAGCAAACATCTCTATTATGAAGTTGTGAATTTGTTCCACCTTACGCGACTCTTTAGTAGGGGAAATGTACCTAGCCCTAGGAGTTTATACACCTATATTAAATACAATTGAGTCCTCTTAGGTCAACCATGTTGTTACTACATGTTGAAGTCTAAAATTGTTTCCTTTTTTACTACCCTTTTCCATCTCCTTTCACCTTTTTGTACCATTTTTGTAGCAATCTTAGCATGCTTAAGGTCAAGTTCAACTTATAAAAAGGTATTTATCCTCCATTTTTAGAATCTATGTTTCTTTATGAATTATAACAAAACATTCTTACAATAACAAAATCTTAAACATTCTACAACTAATGTTGAATTCCGCAACAATATCCATGGTTAGACAGGTTACAATGCTTCAAAAAAAGGATGAAGAGTATCTGGAGATGAAAAATGGTTACCACATAGATGACCACATATCGACATGACTTGGCGAGCTATGAATATTGAGAAATCTAAGAGTCAAACTATGAGAATGACAGTGCAACGGTTAAGTCAAGGCAACAGGAGAATAGGATGACATCAAGCGAGCGTGTTGAAGACTTGTTCAGTCGTTAGGATATGCTTTGAGAATAATCTCTTATGACTTTCTCTTTTAGTAGCAAGTCATAAGGAGATAGAGTTTTATACAAAATCCATTTCGTAGATGTCGAATCAACTCATTTCGTATTGACATAAGACACTTAAAATTTGTTTAATGAAATTTGTATAAAAGTTGTAAGGCTAGACTCAAAAAATAGTTCGATTATTAAGTTTTATTGTGGTTTATTTTCAAGACCGTGATACTCTATTCTAGATTAATACAATTTCTTTATAGTCAATGTGTGCACAAAAGATCTTTTGATTGTTAGCAGACTTGCGCTCACAGGAGGGCCCCCTGTCGAGTTGTGAGGTTCTTTTATTTTGTTTTATATTTCTAGTCTGCTTATATTGTAGTAGTTCTCTCAGAATTTGCTTAATTAGTTTTATTATAGAGATATTTTGACCAACTGTTGTTTTGATTTCAAAGTACTCATAAAAGGAAATATAAAAAAGATTTAATTTTTATATGCATTCTCTTTCCATATTTCATAGCTTAAGTTAATTTCTTAGATGATAACAAGAAGATTTCTTTTAGAGTTAATTGTGCACACAAGTAATCATTTTAGAGTTACAAGTTCTTTTTATCTAATCTTTCCTCTGCAATTAATTTAGGACCTTTTGATGCAATTTCCTTTTATGTAATTAGTCTAGAATTTCCTTATTGAAATCTAGTGTAGAAGTTCTTTTCTGCAAAATAGTGGTTAAAGTGTTTGCAATTGTGTAAGTAGCATTAGATTCTTTTTCTTTCAATTTAACATTTCCTTTTATGCAAGTAGGAATAAGATTTGAATTCCGCAATTACGATATATTTTCAATTCTGCAAAGTAATGTAGGTTTTAATGTAGCTTCAAATTGAAAGAACATATGTGTAATTATTCTCTAAATCTCATCAAAAAAAATTGTCCATTTTTAGGTGAAGAAATAATCAATCCATAGAAATAATCCTAGCATATATAGTGCACATTCATCTCACAAGTACATGAACCTTGGTTGAAAATTAATGAAGTAATGTAATAACGATTAAATTACCCAACACTACCCCTCGATCTCCTTTCTACGTCGAGCATCTTCGCCCCTCTCCCTAGGAAACCATAACCATAACCTTCATATTCATTGTCTTATGATCATTTATTCTTTGACCCTCTTAATGCACTAACTGATGAGGAAATGATCATAGTGGAAGACCTTACTTTGTACATAGAATTTACCATAGGGCCTTGCTATGTTAAGTGTTACTTTGTAAAATGGAATTGTAACCTGAATGTGGTGTCACATGATGTATTATTTATCACACATTATACTAATGTGGACATGCAATTTGTTGTCATCGACATCATGGACATCATCATCATTTACATCGTCATCATCATTCACACCATTATTGTTGATGATGATTACCTAAACGACAATGATGAGAAAATTATGATAACTTGGATGATGATGCCAACGATAATGATTATGATTATGACAGTGACAACATTTAAAAATTGGGAAGATTGGCCAAGTTCATTAGCATCATCATCATGATAATCATTGTCATCATCGTCATCATTGTCATCGTAACCACCGTCTTCTTTATCATCATTTCCATTATCATCATAATCACAATTCATGCCATCATCACCATATTCATTATCATCATCATCATCATTATTGACATTGTCATCAGTTGCTCATAATTTTCAATGTCATAATATATCATCAATGCAAAAGATATGATGAATGTTGGAAAATGGATGTAAAAGTGAACACAAAAATGAGGGAAAAATAGACATAAAATTGTATGAAAAGTGGATGCAACATAAGTAGATGCAAAATAAGACACAAAATCTAACACAAAAGTGGTTGAAAAAGCATATGCAATAGTCAATGCAAATTTGGACGCAAAATAGGATGAAAACACGGATACAAAAGTGGAAGCAAACATGGGTACAATAATAGGTGTAAAACTTGGTATGAATTTTGGTGGAAAATATGTGGATGCAACAACAAACATAGAAATGGAATCAGACTTGGATGCAACAAGGAGACAAACTTGGATGAAAAATAAGATGCAAAAAGGAATGTAAACATGGACACAACCATGGGTGCAATAATGGACACAAAATTAGATGTAGAAGTGGATGCAATAGAAGTGGATGCAAGAGTAAATGAAAAATGAGATGCAAAACCTGATGTAAAAGTGGATGCAACAAGGGATGCAAAAAAATAAACAATGTTCGATGCAAACTTGGACAAAAAAGAGGATGCAAACGTGAATGAAAAAGTGGAAGCAAATGTGGGTTGCAACAATAGGTGCAAGATATGGCACAAATTATGGCAGAACAAAAGTGGATGTAAGAATAGACACAAAAAATGCAAAAAGGAATGTAAAAGTGGATGCAAACATGGGTGCAACAGGCGAAACAAAATTGGATGCAAAAGTAGATACAAAATGAGACACAAAACTCATTGCATAAACCTGAAACAAAAGTGGATGCAAAGATAGATGTAATATTTGATGCAAATATTGGATGCAAAAGAGGGCGTGAACATGGATGCAAAATCGGAAGCAAACATGGGTACAACAATAAGTGAAAAACGTGGCGCAAATTATGGCACAAAAAAGGTGGATGTAATGATAGATGCAAAAAAAGAAGAAGCAAACTTTGATGTAAATGAAGATGCAAAAGTGGATGCGAAATTGGATGTAGAAGTGGATGCAACAAAAGTTGATGCAAAATGAGACACAAAACCGATGCAAACCTTGACACAAAAATGGATACCAAAAGGGATGCAAAATTAGATGTAAAAGTCGATGAAAACCTAGATGCAAATGAGGATGCAAACGTGGATGCAAAATTAGAAGAAAAAGTGGGTGCAAAGGGAGGTGCCAAACTAGGCACAAATTGTGGCACAACAAAATTAGATGCAATAGTGGACACAATAATAGATGCAAAAGAGGATGTAAATATGGATGAAAAACAAGATGCAAAAGTGATCCAAGGGATCAATGATGTGCTCAAAATTAAAATTGTCCAAAAGTTCTCGAAACTTGTACCAAAGCGTAGATCTCGACAACCTGAATCTAACACATCTTGAATCACTCAAAATCGATATCGTATGCTCCTGATATCGCATTCTGATCATTTTCCCAAAAAGGTAAAAAAAATGCAGGTTGGATGCAGGATTGTTGACTGGGTAGTCTGTATAATGATTGGGTAGGGTGATAGGACAACTGACTGTACAACTTAGGCCAATGACTGGTTTCCAAGTGTCCTTTTCTAATTGGTTCAAATTTGGGCGATTTTTATTGGTGGTTGAGTTTTTGAGTTAGACCAATGGTGGGATGCCATATGGCCCAATCATGGGCTACCACATGAAACCCCAGGGTTCACTAAAATTTGGTTATGGTTGAACAACAACTAATTAGATTCAAACGCAGAAACTACAATCTAGCAACAAGTCACCTTACTTCCATGCCACCGGGCATTTCTTAACAATATTGGTGGCATGCTTTTATTTGAATGGTATGTTGTTAACATTTGGGGGATGGGGTTAGGGCTTAGCCCCGGTCCTGGTCACCCCAAGCCCACAAGACCATAGGCAGGGGAGCTGAGGGCTCGAGCTTAGCCCCAACCCTAGGTTCTGGCACCCATAGTCCTTGTCATCAGACCATATGCCAATAATGCGGGAGTTTAACAATTGCGAGAGCGAAGTTTTGGGACCAACCCTGGTCACATTGCCTCCATATAACCACACTCCACCACAGCAAAGGGGTTAGCACACGGGTTGGAGTTGGGGCATAGAAAAAGGGGACCAACCCTAGATCGTATGGCATGCCATATGACCACATGTCAAGTCTCGACGGAGTTTGGTATTTGGGTGCAAAGAAATAGGGATAAGCCCTGGTTTTATGGGCTCCATGGAACCAACCACCAAAGAGCCAAGGGCTATGCCAATGGAGGCAGGTGGTTAGCCCCAGCCCCTAGGCGCATGGACCCATGTGGCCCTGATTTTCTTCCCAGACCTTACTGGACATTTAAACTAAGCGACATTTTGCACCTATTTTGGCACAAATCTGACTAGCGCTGAGCGAAACTATTGCTCGACGCGCCCTGGAAAGTTAGAATTCGTAGGATGGTTAGCAGTCTAGTGCAGTTGGTAGATCAGTTAGCAAAGAAAACTTTGAGAAAGCATAACTTCTTCAGTTTTTTTCCAAATTGAGCCCCACAAAAGCCCAACTATGGGTTTTTCACTGTTCTGAAGCCATTGGAGACATAATATTTACATTCTAAGCACTGTAAATCCATGTAAACACAAATTTTAGCACTTAATGAAAGAGGTCCAACATTGGAAGCTGGACCAGGAGATGTAGCCCAAGAGAGGGGTGAAATCCTTTATCATTTTTGTTGTTATGTGTTTCTGATATCGTATATTGTCTTTGTTATTGTTGTTAACTAAGTTTAAGAATCATTATTTTATGTGTTTTGTAAAGTGTTCCATTACTCAAAATACATAAAATTTTACTTGCAGTTTTTCCATCACCTTCAAGTTTGCATTACAGTTCAGTTTGGTATCAGAGCTCAAGGTTATTTTGAAGGTTTGGTTTTGTTTGCAAATGTTTTTTGATGCTTACAAGGTTGAAGCTTAAAATAGGAGAAGGAGAACTTGTGGAGGCAAGACCTCACATTGTTTCAAGGAGAACACACATACCTTAAGCTTCAATAGTCATGGCAAAAGAAGAAGGTCTTGAAGGCATGTCCGAAGATGAAAGAACTTTCAGAAAAGCTTTCTTTGAAATGTCTGAAATGGTAAAAGTTATTTATGAGGAGAGGAACTCAAGGTTGCAAGGAGAAATCTCAAAACATCCAAAAGGATATGGAGGAAAAGGAGACAAGCCTTCAAAATGGAATGGAGGGAATGGTGACAAGCCACCACCTTCACCTCCATCATCCTCGTCTTCATCCTCATCCTCTTCTACTTCTTCTACCCTTTCACAAACACTCCAAATTCTCCAAAGGGACATGGTAAGACTCCTTTTTTAAAGCTTGACATAAAGTTTGAATTGCCTACATACAATGGAGAGGTAAATCCTGAGAAATTAGATAATTGGATTCGTTAGATTGAAGTGTATTGCAGGATACAAAGAATCAAGGATGATGAGACCAAAATTCAGCTTGCTTCTCTTAGGTTGGAAAGTGCAACACTTATTTGGTGGGAGGCCAAAACTCAAGAGGACATGAAAAAACATGGTAAGGTTTTATCCTCTTGGAATGATTTTGTTTTTGCAATAAGAAGACAATTTTATCCATTAGCATACATGCAAAAAGATATAATGGATTGGCAAAGCTTTAGGCAAGCTAAAGGTCAAAATGTACAAAGCTATACTCAAGAATTTAGGAAAAAAAGATTTGATTTTGGATACATATTTATCCTCTCAAAACACTCTACTCAAATAAATTGGAGGATTTCATAGTTATTTGAGACACACAATTCTCATGTTTAACCCTAAAAAACTAGATGAAGTTTGTGTGCAGGAAACTCATTTAGAAGCAAGAGGGAAGAATGTTCCTCAAGAGGGCAGCAAAAATCCATTCAAGGGTGGAGACAAAGGAAAGAGGAAATTGAAAGGAAAAGGGAAGAAAAATGCTTTAGTCAAAAAGGAGGGAGAAAAACTCACATGTAAACATTGTTCAAAAGAAGGCCATGATGAAGACCACTGTTGGAAACTTCATCCTGAAATGAGACCCAAAAATTTTAACAACAAAGGGAAACAAAAGACTGTTGCAACTACACAACATGATTTAGGATCTAATTCCGGGGATGAAACAAAGATCACAACCATGGGATTTAAAGGTAATGACTCTATTTCCAGTACTAGTTCTTCAAATAGCCTCAATGAAACTCAACATGAAAAAGAAAGAATAGAGATTTTCCACATTAGAGTCATTTCAAACATACCAAGATAGATACATTGTTTGATAGTGGATCACAAGGAAACCTTATTTCAGAAGATATTTTTAAGAAATTGAATTTGGAAACCACTCCTCATCCTAAACCTTATCCTTTAGGTTGGATATGTGACAATGCAAAATTGCATGTGACAAAAAGATGCAAAATGAGATTTGCCATCACTACAAACTTTATAGATGAGGTAGAGCTTGATGTTATTCCAATTGAAATTTGTGGTATTGTTTTGGGAATCCCATATCTATATGATAGGAGAGCCATATTTCATCACCATAAGAACAAATATCACTTGTTTAAAGATTGGATTGAGTACATTGTTGGAGCACATAGCAAGAAGTTGAATTTATCACTTGTGAATTCTGGGAAAATGAAGAGGCTTGTTAATACTAGTAAGAATTTTGTACTCTTGATGATCAAATGAAAAGAGAATGTTGAAAATTAATCCTTCCAAGGATGTGATGCAAGATTAAAATCTAATTTGTTTGAGGTTGTTAACACCTATGATGAGATGTTTCAGGAACCCAAAGGATGGCCTCTTGAAAGAGGAATCCAACATGAGACCCAAATTGCAGCAAGATTGTCCTCTTCCAAACATTGGAATGTACAAGATGTCAGTTATGGAGAATGCAAAAATAAAAAGACAAATCCAAGAGTTGCTTGATAAAGGGGTCATCGACCAAGCACATCGCCATGTGGGTCACCAATTGTTTTAGTACCAAAGAAAGATGGTACATGGCGCATCTGTGTGGATTTCAGGGCCTTAAAGAAGATTACAGTAAAGAATTGTTACCCTCTTCCTCGAATTGATGATTTACTTGATCAATTGAAAGATGTTGTGTATTTCACTAAGTTGGAATTGAGAAGTGGCTATCACCAAATTAGGATTGTTGAAGGAGGCATATGGAAGACAACTTTCAAAACAAAGCAATGTTTGTTTGAATGATTGGTTATGACATTTGGGCTTTGTAATGCTCTTGCAACATTCATGAGAGTTATGAATATGTCTTAAGGCCGTTTCTTGATGATTTTGTGATTTTCTACTTAGATGACATATTGATTTTTAGAAAACCCGTGAAGAACATGTCAGGCATGTTACACAAGTCTTAGATGTCTTAAAGAAAGAGAAGTTGTTTTTTAAGATGTCTAAATGTGAAATTGGAAAACCCTCGTTAGTGTATTTGGGAAATATTGTTGGAGGGGGTGAATTGAAGATAGATCCCTCAAAGGTTAAAGTCATTATAGATTGGCCTAAGCCCAATAATGTAGCAGAGGTTAGAAGCTTTTTGGGAGCAGCCCAATATTGGAGGAAGTTCATTTCTATTTTTTCTTCAATTGCAGCTCCATTACATGCCTTGACAAGTGCGAAACAAGTTTTTCAGTGGGGAGGCAAGCAATATAAAACCTTAAAGGAGAGAATCAATACAACTCTAGTTCTTGCACGTCCTGATTTAAGACAACCATTTGAGATAAAAATAGATGCAAGTGACTATGCCATGAGAGCGGTCTTGATGCAACATGGTAAGCCCATATGTTACCATTCTAAAACTTTTAATGATGCAGTAGTTAACTATCCTACATATGACAAAGAATTGTATGCATTGGTGCAAAGTGTGAAAAAGTGGAAACATTATTTAATGGGAAAGGAAACTATCATTCACACTAATCAACAACCATTGCAATACTTGTAATCACAAACCAAGCTACAACAAGCGAGACATTTCAGATGGATGGGTTTCTTGCAGCAATTCCACTTGGTGATAACGTATAAGAAAGGTATCTATAACAAGGTTGCTGACATGCTTTCTAGACCAATTGTTGAACAACATGCTTTATATGACGATTTTAAAGATGTATCTGCAACTTTGTGTCAAGGGAACTAAGTAGAGGAATTAGATTACCATGTTCATGATAAACTTTTGTATCATCTTGGCAAGCTATGCATTCCACAGGGTGAAAGAGTCAACATTATAAGGGAAGTGCATACCTCTCTTATTGCTGGCCATTTTGGTGTAGGAAAGACGGTGGCACAATTACAACGATATTGTTTTTGGCCTCGAATGAATGGAAGTGTGTCACGATATGTAAGAGGATGTTCATTATGTGCTACAAATAAGCCTAGAAATAGAAATTTAGATTTGTATACTCCACTTCCAGTTCCTTCTCGTCCTTGGGAAAGTATTTCAGTGGACTTTGTATGAGGATTGCCTATATCTAAAAAAATCATGATTATCTTTATGTTGTGGTGGATCATTTCAGCAAAATGTGTATTTTGATTCCTTGTAAGAAGCAAGTTATAGCTGAACAGGCTGCACAAATGTTATTTCATAATGTACGGGTACATTTTAGGTTTCCCAAATCCATTATTTCTGATCGAGATTCTCAATTTGTCGGGAAATTTTCATCAAACTTATGGGGACTCATAGACACCAAGTTGAAAAAGAGAACAACATTCCATCCACAAATCAATGGCTAGACAAAAGTGGTGAAAAAAATGGTAGTACATCTTCTTCGTGGTTATTGCAACAAACATCTTAAGCTTTGGGATGAACACTTACACTACATTCATCATGCTTATAACTGGGCAAAGCATTCATCAACTCAAACATCTCCATTTGAGGCATGCTTTGGATACTTACCAAAATCTCCTTTACATTTTATCTTTTGGAAAGATATTGATATTGATGATCATAGTGACATTGATAAGGCCAAGAGATTAATTGAACAAGGTCAATTGGTGCATGAAATGGTTCAAGAATAGTTGGAAAAGCGCCGACCCAAGTACAAAATAAGACATGATAAGAATTGTGTTGACCACAATTTTCGGGTTGGAGATGAAGTTTGGCTTTACGTTAGCAATGAGAGGCTTAAAGGAGAAGGTAAAAAACTGAAACAAATAAGGTATGGAACTTTTAAGATTCTAAAAAAGATTGGTAATAATGAATTCTAGTTGGATTTGCCTCCATATATGAAAATGTATGCAATTGTTAATGTTGAGAATTTGAGATTATATGAACCTCCTTTGATTGATGATCAAGGAGAGCATGTTCAAATTCCCTCAATAGAAGATTTCTCTCCTGAATTTCTTGAAGAATTGCAGTAGGACACTATCCTTGAGAAAAAAATGAACTTCAAAACAAGGTAATGTGGAGTACCTTCATGTGGGACTCAAAGGCACAAATACAAGCAAAGCCAAATGGATTGAGATTGGAAGGGTGAGGGAACTGTACCCTCATCTATTTGTTGAGTGAAAGTAGTCTTTTGGAGGCCCAAAAGCTTCCAATGGGGAGGAGTGATCCAAGGGATCAGTCAAGTGCTCAAAATTCAAAGTATCCAAAAGTGCTCAAAACCTATACCAGAGCGTAGATCTCAATGATCTGAATCCAATGCAACTTGAATCGCATAAAAACTATATCGTATGCTCCTAATATCTTGTGCTAATTATTTTCCCAAACAGGTAAAAAATTTGTAGGTTGGATGCAGGACTGCTGACTGTGCAGGGTGACAGGACCACTGACTATACAACTTGGGCCAACGGCATGGCTACCAAGTGTCCTTTTCTGATTGGTTTGAATTTGGGTGATTTTTATTGGCGGATGAGTTTTGAGTTGGACCAATAGTGGGATGCCACATGGCACCCTAGGGTTCACTAAAATTTGGTTATGGTCGAACAACAACCAACCAGATCGAACGCAGAACCTATGGTCTAGTAGCAAGTCGCCTTACTACCATGCCACTAGGTGTTTCTTAAGAGTATTGGTGGCACGTTTTAATTTGAATTGTATGCGCTTAACATTTGTGAGATGGAGTCAGGGCTAAGCCCTAGCCCTAGGTCACCCCATGCCCACGAGACTGTAGGTAGGGGAGCCAAGGGCTCAGGCTTAGTCCTGAACCCAGGTTTTGGCATCCATAGTCCTTGCCACCAGACCATATGCCAAAAACGCGGGAGTTCAACAGTTGCGAGGGTGGAATTTGGGGACCAACCTTGGTAACATTGCTGCCATATAACCACACTCCACCATAGCATATGGGTTAGCATACAGGTTGGATTTCGGGTGTGGAAAAAGGGGACCAACCCCAGATCATATAGCACGCCATATGACCACATGCCAAGTCTCGATAGAGTTCGGTATTTGGGTGTGGTAAAATAGGAATAAGCCCTTATTTTATGGGCTCCATGGAACTAACCGCCGAAGAGACAGGGGCTATGCTGATGGGGATGGGCAGTTAGCCCTAGCCCCTGGGCGCATGGCCCGATGTGGCCCTAATTTTCCACCCCAAGCCTTACTGGACATTTAAACTAAGCGACATTTTGCACCTATTTCAGCACGAATCTCGATGGCGCAGGGTGAAATTGTCACTTGGCGTGCCCTAGAAAGGCGGAATTTGTAGGATGGTTAGCAGTCCAATGCAGTTTGTAGATCAGTTAGCAGAGAAAACTTTGAGAGAGCATAACTTCATCAGTTTTTTGCCAAATTGAGCCCAATAAAAGCCCAACTAGGGGTTTTTGACTCTTCTGAAGCCATTGGAGACATAATATTTAGATTCTAAGCACTGTAAATCCATGTAAACAAAAGTTTGAGCACTTAATGAAAGAGGCCCAACATTGGAAGTTGGACCAAGAGATGTAGCCCAAGAGAGGGTTGAACTCCTTTATCATTTTTGTTGTTATATGTTTCTAATATGGTATATTGTTTATGTTATTTATGTTAATTAAGTTTAAAAATCATTATTTTATGTGTTTTGTAAATTGATCCATTACCCAAAATACATTAAATTTTACTTGCAATTTTTCCATCACCTTTGAGTTTGCATTACAGATCAAAAAGTGGATGCAACAAAAGTAGATGCAAAAATAGATGCAAAACTAGACACAAACCTCGACTCAAAACTTGGCACAAAGGGATGCAAAAAGTGATGCAAACTTGGATGTCAAAAATGATTTAAAAAGGATGCAAAAGGAGATGTAAAAGATGATGCAAAAGTTGATGCAAGTGTAGGCGCAAAAAGAGGATGCAATAGAGGATGCAAAAATAGGTGAAACAAAATTAGGTGCCAAACTTGATGCAAAACTTGGAACAAAACCTGATGCAAAGGATGGCATAAAACCTAGTGCAAAACTAGTGCAAAACCTAGTGCTAAACTTAGTGTAAGACTTGGTGCAAAACTCAGTGCAAATTTTGCACCAAGTTTTGAATCATATTTGATAAATGGATGCAAATAGCACCAAAAATGGGTTCTGGATGCAAAAAGGGACATTAATCACAGGATTTTGTTGTAGTGATAGATAGTACAAGCCTTCGTCATGAGGAAATAGGAACACCCACTCACTAAATTAGGACCCTGTGTAGTGCACCCTATGTAGCATCTCAACTCATCTATGTTGATTTTTTTTGTATGTTGGAAAGCCCTCACTTGACTAAGAATGCATGTCATATGTTGCATTCAATCCCTTTGAGTTATTGTGGGCAGCCCCCCATTAGTCACTGAACTTTACTTCTACAACTAATGCAATAGTTTTAGTGAAGAAAAGAACATATGGACTCATTTAAGTTGAATTTTTGTATGTTGGAAAGATCATTTGACTGAGGATTCTTGTTGTATGCTGCATTTGCTCCCTTTGAGCTATAGTGGGCAATCATTTTACCCATTAGATACTGGATCGTTGCTAATAAGATTATGAAAATTTCAATTAAATAAAGATTTGACTAGTGCTAGTGTGATTGTCAGGTGAGACACGAGAGGGCATATGAGAGATTTTGTACTAATTTTTTTGCTCAGTGATCTGAATCTCGAAAGCATCCTTCATGCCATATATCATTTATCTCTTTTTTTCCTTCTAGGTCCAAGGCTCTTCTTAGATGTGCTTCCCATCTTCTTTGTGCTCTTGCAAGTTGCGACTAGCTCCTCTACAATTTGTACAATTAAATATGTGTGAAAAGAGGGTGAAATAGTAAGAGGTCTCAATAGGTCACTCATCCTAGTACCACTCTAGATCAATCTACAGAGTTTTGATGAGATATTGTGGTTATTGTTGGTATAATTGCACCCAACTACTATATTAGTGGTTTTTTAGCTCTGATATTCAACATTGTTGCATCTTATACTGTATCAAACCTTTCTTTATTCCATCATTCTACTGCTGTAATCATTTAATTATTAATGATTTTAAAGGATGAAGTTTTCTCCTTATTAAAAATTTAGATATTACATTTTGTTGTAGTTCTAATGTTACAATGTTGGGCCCAAAGAATATTTCAGTTTCATTGTATAACCTTTGTTGCTTTAACATATATTTAAATGGCAGAACATGAACACATTGTCATGGTATACGTTCAAATGGTTTTAGTTCTTGGATGCTACTCCATTTTTACTTTTGCTTCATAATTATTTTCATTTATTGAAGATTAGTTCATTATTTCAGCATTTGAACATTTATTTCATATTTCAAGCAGAACATGAAAACGGAGGTGTGCAAACAAGCACCCTTGTTTGATGCAACCATAACTGCTAGAGTACATTATGAAATTATGCCTTCTCTTGTTCGGAGGACTAATGATGAGGCTCATCTTGATGGAGCAGTGAAAAGAGTGGACATTCCTGTAGAAGAGGATGTAGATATTGATCTTAGGGAAGTTTATTTTCTGATCATGCATTTTTTATTAGGTGGGCCTTTCCATAAAACTTATCGTCAACTCTGGAATGAGCTTCTAGAACATAATGTTTTGCCTAGGTGATATCATGTCTTGTATTCAAGATTTGGGTCACATAATTGCCATGAGCATGATGATGGGTTGTCTTTTCCATTGAGCTATGCTCACTTCGTTGAAAGGTAAAGCACTTCAAGCTTTGTGGTTATAGGGATGCATTTCTTTTCCATATGTTGTTTTTAATGTTGAAAGAAAGTTTTGTAGTGTAATCTGTCTCAATTAACAAAAGCTACTTATGAAGAATCTAGTTGAATTTCAGTACAGGTTTATGGATATTGAAGTTTCTATGAATATTAAAATGTTATGTTGATTTTACATTGTAATGTGCTGCAAATATTATGGGAAATAGGTACAATGCTCTGCCAATGATGCTAGTTTGATTGGGTATTCATTTTTTTGGACAATACTTGCTCTTGAAAATATATATCTTTATCAACATATTTGCATGATTGCAGTGAGAAGTGATATAATAACCTGCATTTTGATTTTTGATCTAAATCATAAATCACAATCATTTTAAACACGTATATGAACTCTAAGTTGTACTAATATGTGGAATTATAAAAAGGGAAAAAAAGTGGGGCACCATTTGCAGTATTAATTTGGATAGGTGTGAGGCTACCCAACATGACTAAATGACTACCATGGTTCTTTTGATTACTGCCCACCCTTTCCAGGGGTACGCGAGCCACTTTTGTGAGACTTAAACCTTGGTGGAGGCTTAAGACATTACCTGCTTTCAACAACTCTGTTAACCTGTTATGGATAAATTTTGCGATATGATCATCCAAAGAAACAAGCTACTTACAATTAAGGATGCTTATTTCTGATTTCATCATGTTGGAAAATGTGATGCCCATTGTTGATAAAAAGCAACTCATTGAGTGACTTTTCCCACTTATTAGACGAAGAGTTTAGCATTGATAATGATATTTTCTTATCGTCAAATAATGGGGTTGCAAAACATTGGCCATCAATTTGAAAACACTTCGCCCTTGGCCATGTTTTGTTGTCTTGCTCTGATGCAATCTGATCTGATCAAAATTAGAGAGGTAACTTCTCTGTTGTTATTTATCTATGTTGTTGCACTTGATGTTGAGAAAATTTAGTATAATTATCTGATCTAAAAAAGCAAGATACTCTATCTCTTTGTTTATCCCACTCATTGCACTTCATTTTAAGAAAATTTAGTGTGATTATTTGAGAAAGTAACTTGATCAATTTTAGGTTAGTAGTGATTATGAAATTTCCCAAAAATGCTAGATTGTATTTTTGTTGACCTAATGAGTTTTCAATTTGAGTAATGTTTGCCTTAAGGTAGTGTCTTTGTATTCTTTGGTCAATAAATAAAGTTCATTACCTAACCTTGCGCCATGGATTCATTATTGTCAGTCTTCATCACTTCAAATTTCCTTTTTCCATTTCATCTTAGTTAAATCCCAATTCATTGCATCAATGTTTTTCCTTTTTCCATTTCATCTTAGTTAAACCCCAATTCATTGCATCAGTGTTTCTGTTGTAAATAATTTTCCATGTGTTTCTATTGTAAATAATTTTCCATGGAACTATACAGAGCCATAACTTTAGATCGCAAGTTTGATTTTCGTAAGTATTATTGAATACAAGTTTAACCTCTTCTTATAATAAAAGAATAAATTTTTAAATAGATATTTAAATAAATATTATATATCATTGTATTTATCAGCAAAATTAACTTCATTTTGACATAAAATAAATTTTGAATATATTGAATATAAGTTTAACATATCCTTAAAAAAATCATTTATGATATTTAAGTAAATATTATATATATTATATATCAATATAACTTATTTATGTAAAAAATCAAAATTTAGTTTCATCATCTAATAGGTGATGATCTGAAATTTGCAAGGTTGTGATGCAAATTTAGATTTAGAAAGATGGCTATCATGTTGTTCATGAATTAATATTATTTATTTAGATTAAGAGACAATTTATGTTGGAAATGTTACAAAATTTGGCATGATGTAAGTGGGTTCTCTTTACCTTCTAGCTTTGAATGGCATTTTGTTTACTAAATTTTCTCTTTTGAATACTAAATTATATTTGGTACAAGTAAATCTTCAATGTTTTTTCTTGAATTTATGACTTACGATGTTTTCTTTGCAAAATCTCGTGCAATTGCTAGTAATAAAATATCTATGAAATAATTGGAAAATTAAATTAATATTTTACCTTTTTATGAAGAGTTAATTTCAAATATTCGTTGGAATTGTATGTTTAAGCTATTTTATTCCATGTATTCAAGGGATTTTCAAGAGGTTGAATCCATTTAGGCATTTTAAAAAATGCTTTTATTATATATATAATATATATATATATATATATATATATATATATATATAAACCATCATCTTATCAAGTCATATAGGGAATGCAAATTTAAGGGTGCAATTTTTTAAGTTGACATATAAGATGGATTATAATCATATTCTTTTACGTATGTAATCTTAAGAAGTTACCATTCACTTAATCTATCAGGCTAATTTTATACAATTTTTTATAATAAAATCCTTACATAGCCTTTGCAACTAAATCTAGGATAACTGCAATACAATTTAATAAATGGAGATGCATAGAATGTAAACTTTTGTTAAATTATTATTTTATTGTAATTTGGTTTTATTAATAAAATTAAGAATATTTTTTTAAATAAAAGAAAATCTTAATATACATATCACATTAAAATATATAACATATAAATAGTAGTTATAAATTAACACCAATTTTACCATGTAAATTAAAATAATGATTCTGTAACCATATTTAAGTTTAACTAATAAGCACATAAAAATTTATTACTTACAATATTAATAAGATTATTGACCATGAATATTCACCTCACTTACCATCTATATTCTTAACTTCTAAATAAGCTTTGTTAAAATATTATGGGCCATTACCATGGCTTATCAATACTACATGCCCAAAAACCATAACTCATTTCAAAATCAAAATATTTTATAAATATGTTATTTTAATTTAATTGTATAACATTTTAGAATTAAATATAAAAGCAAATTATAAATTTGTTATTTTAATTTAATTTTATTACATTTTTAGAATTAAATATAAAAGCAAAAAGGTATGGGGAGATGTTGTCCTGGTGTAAAATGTTAGTAAACATTTATATCTAGGTTAATTAAAAAACCAACCTAGATCCATCTTAGCTCTGGATCTAAGTTTGAAGAGGGATCAAATCTCTTTTCACTCTAAAAGAGGTTTCCATCTCAAAAGATTTGATCCCTCTTGACACTTGGTAGATTTGAAGTTAAGAGGGATATAGGGTGGTTTAATTCCCCCTTTATATAGACTATATTCCAAATGAATATCATGGCTCAATATCATGGGTTCTCGTAAACCTAAAACTCAAAAGCCACTTGTAATAATTTATAAAAATTAATAATTTTTAGTTAAAATGTTTATAGGACATTACATTACAACTAGAGAGTGCCTCTTGGCACAATTGATTATATTAGTTTATTTTATTTTATTTTTTCATTTGAATTTGAATTTTATTTTTATGTAATTGGACCAAGTCCAAATGCTTATGTGACATGACATGACAATACATCTATTCTATACTAGGTCTCTTCTATACTAGGTTGGAGAGCGTTGGCTCAATAATAAAAGGGTAAAAGTAATATACTAGCATAGATCTATCTTAAGTACAAATCTAATATGATCTTAGAGGGATCAAATTTCTTCATGTACAAACTTCTTTAGAGTGTAAAAATACAATGTCTTATATTTCATTATTCAAATTGGTTTTTGAATGTTATATAGAGTACTCTTAGACCATAAAACTTAAATTTTTCATGGTATATACATAATTTTAAAAAATGATATTTAATATACACATAATACATTTTAACCATAAAACTTAATTTTTTCATGGTATATACATTATTTAAAAAAATGATATATAATATATACATAATTGACATTAAATTATTTTACATTTTAACCATAAAAACTTACTGCACGTGAGGTGCATGTCATGCTGGCTGGGGCGGAAGGCTTTCACTCCCCCCAGCCCGGTTCGATTCCTGCGGCGGGGCCGCGATATTTTCGGCGATTGCGACGGCTTATGCCGTATATTCTCCTGCTGGCTACGGTCATGTGTTTCATTTGCGGGCTTCGGCCTATGTTGTAAATTCTGCGGGCTTCGGCCGTATATAAATTATTCTGCTGGCTTCGGCCGTATGTACAAATATTCTGCTGGCTTCGGCCATATGTCAATATAATCTCGATTTTTCAGGGGACCCCCCTTTAAAAAAAACCATAAAAACTTAATTTTTTCATAGTATATATAAAATTTTTAAAAATGATATATAATATATACATATTTGACATTAAAATATTTTACATAACATGTACATCATGACATTTTATAGTGCAAATTAAAATGTTTATTATTATTAGTATTTTTTTTTGTATATGTCAATGTTATTTTCTTAAAAATATTTATTATAATCCACATAAGAATTTTTAATACAACATTAAAGTATGTTACTTTAACAATTTTTTCTAATATTATATATTGAGGTTGATATCAACATAAATTATTTAACATAGATCTTCAAATAGTTTACTTAATATAAATTAGTTAATATAGATCTTCAAATAGTTTATTTAAATCTATTGTTAAGATATTTTTGAAAAGTATAAATAACACATGGTAAATCTAAAATTAACATAAATTTAAACTGTTTTATACCTCACATGGTAAATCTAAAATTAACCTAAATTTAAACTGTACTTGCAATTAAATATAGGATTAGCATGATTTAAAGTAATGACACTTAAACTAATGACAACAAAAAGAGATAATCGTTTTAGGTCTAGAAATTGCTTTTCTATAATCTTGCCTTAATAACTAAATCTATAATAATTTAATTTATAGTGAAATCCTCACTCTCTTTGGGTTTATTTGCAATTAAATCCAGCCTAACAGTAGTAACCGGAAGTCATTACAACAACAAAAGTTTAACTTGACTCCAAGTCCAAAATATAACGAGCTGAAATTTAAGGTAACTGTAAGTCCAAAATAACTTAACAGAACTAAATCCATGATAACTTAAAAAAAAAAAAAAACTTGAATAAGAAAAAAGGCAGTGATTTTGCACAACCACTACAGATGACTGAAAGGATTCTTACCGTCCTCCAACCCTAGGGCAAAGGAAACCCTATCCTTTGAAAGGATTCTTACCGTCCTCCAACCCTAGGGCAAAGGAAACCCTATCCTTCGAGACGTTCTTAAGGGTGTTTGTAAACCAAGACGCAATCCAGTTTCTTTTCCAATTGTGACCTGCTTCACAGGTTTGACCTACGGCCTTCGATATCAATTAGCAGGAAAAACGCCTCTGTTTCGTATTTTGTGACAAATAGGCTAAGGATTTCTGTCTTGAGAGAAGGGATCAAACAAGTTTGCAACTGTTCGCGTGAGGCTTGATCAGTTTAGGTTTTTTTCCATGAAACCTAAACTGCTCAAACACTGTATGCCAAGACTACAGTGTTTGAGTAGTTTATGTTTTCTGGAAAAAGAATTTGGAGTTATTGAGGCAGAAAAACTGTTGATTCTGGCGCTTTCAGAAAGAAAGTTGAAACTTCATGTGTGTTTTGTGTTCAGATCTGTGGGTTTTGACGCTGGTAAGTACCCAGTATTTTTCTGTTTGGATGCAAGTGGTTAATTCCTCGATGTAGAGCTTTGCAAAAGTAAATCTAGTATTTAATTTATTTAAGAAGAAGAACATTTGTGCCTAAAATGTCCAAAACGATGGCCACTTTATTCCTGTGGCAGAGACAATTCCAATATGCAAATCCAGAAGGCTTTTCCAAAGGTATTGTTTTTGATCCGAAGGTAGTACTTTTGCTACTTCCTCTACGCTCTGTCTGCGCTCTTATTTTGTTTTATTTTTATATGTAAATTTGGATGGGTGCGGTCTTTGCTTCTCCTCTCAATATTTGCTTTACCACCATCGAATTGCCAACGCAAATTATTCTCCCTTTTGTGGAAAACCTGAAGCGGATCTTGTTTTGATAGATTATTGCCGCTTCATCTTCGTTATTTTATCCTCGTCCAGGACCCCAAGCCTACTTGCCGTATATGCTTCCCTTTTCATCCCGTAGTTCTCCTCCAGATTCAGTACATCTAGGATTTGATTTAGAGGCCCCGTTAAAAAAAGAACAAACACATAAGAAGGGTTCTACTTGCCGTATATGCTTCGCTTTTCATCCCATAGTTCTCCAGATTCAGTACATAGTTCTCCAGATTCAGTACATCTAGGATTTGATTTAGAGGCTCTGTTAAAAAAATCCCAATATTTAGAGGCTCTGTTAAAAAACACCGACCCCGACCCCGACCCCTAAATAACTCGGTATTAGTCCATTGCCAGAACGTTACCAACCCCGACCCCTCAATGACTCGGCATTAGTCCATTGCCAAAACGTTACATTGTATGGCTCAATGCATTGTTTCAGTTTTCTAATTCATGCCACTAGGATAACCGTACTTTTTGAGCGATAGAATTACTGTAAGGCTATAAATATGCAATAAACAACAACAACCCAACCATTGATATGTAGAGGCGGAACAACTTTTGACAAATGTCACCGAGTCAATCACTGGCTCGGTCTCGGTCTGACTCAGCTGTTTTTTAAAACAATGAAAAAAACACATAAGAAGGGTTCTCCGACTCCGACTCCGACTCCGACTCCGAGGGTGCATAAGACTTACCACTCCCCGTAAGTCTGATGTTTTGCAGGAGGTTATATCCCTGGTTCACTAACCACTCGCCGTGTCTCCTCAAATGATCTGTTTTGGTTTATTTCAACTTATTGGAGCCAACCCTTTTAGAATCTGGTTCATTGTTTCTGAACCTCTAGATATTTGCTCAGGAGTATAGACTTCTTTTGCTAATTTCCACCTCTCCCAAACGGCTATGCTCTGCCCCTTCCAGCAAGATTGTCTGCAAGGGCTGAAAGGCTGTGTCTATCCATCCTCTCACGTAACTGTTGAAGGTTTTGTTCTGGCACTGAGGGCTGCTTTTATCAAAATTTTGTCCTCACAGATACGAGTTCACGATCAATTCTCTGAGCACCAAGCCATCTTGTAATTAATAATTAAGGCTGAGGATTTCAAGACCTTCCAGATCGACGACCCTGGGGAGTTTGGCAGAGGGAGATCAAGGCATCGCTTTCTCTCCTGGGCAGGGAGAGAAATTTTATGAAATATATCTTTCCACCCTGCCACATTTCTAGAAATAAGCTGTCATAGAATTTTTGCTCCGAGGGCCTAGTTTTCCAGCTCTGGATCGGGGGCTGTAATGTCCCCAATAGATTAGCTGGCCCAAGGAACGAAGTACCCTATCAATTCCCATAGGCTATAGTCTGTGAGGGGAAGACCCCAAAATACCCAATGTTTGCTAGCGGAAGACAAGAGTTTTGGGGAAGTTAGAAAAAAAGCCTAAAGTGTTAGGGAAGCTAGAAAAAAAAAAGAAGCCTAAAGTATGGGTTTGCTATGAACTCCACTCAATTAATTAAGGAGAAAATTCCCTTCAAAGAAATCTTGCTAATCTAGGGTTAGATCAATTTAGGGAAATCTTGCTAATCTAGGGTTAGGATCAATTTAGGCCTCATTGGATTGGATCAAATTGTTTCTGTTTTTTATTTGCGCCTGAAGCGAGGGTTTTTAGACCCCATTTCAACTTTCACCTTGGGGAAATCCATAAAACAAAAGGGTCAGGATCATTTGAGGCATCATTGGATTGATCAAATTGTATTTGAGCCTGAGGCTATGAGGGTTTTTAAACCCCATTTCTACTTTGACTAGTTTCGGTCTACCTAGTGACCTCGCTTCTTTGTTCTGGCAACATGGAATTAACTATCTGAAGAAGCAGCGAAGGCACTGGTAATTCTGATGCAATTCGACCTAATTCTTGAAGATCTGCAATTCTGTGTGAGGCAAACAATGACGAATCTTCTAGAGAAAGAATGAGACTATCTGAGAATGAGGCATGCAAAGCCGTACTGACTCCTGAGGCATAACACATACACAATTCCTGAAACAGAACAAAATCCTGAGGCTGAGTCAATGCGTTTTCCTGAGGCAAATATGGAATGAATTTTCTGAGACAGGTAGAGATAATTCTGAGGTTAGACGTGATCCTCTGAACGTTGTCTGGTACATTTTGAAGCTATTTCGGAGGCCAATTACAGTCGTAACAGACCCGAGGTCATCCTGAGGTCATCCAGAGTTCTGAATATATATGTGGAGAGTTTCTGAGTCCACTCGGTGGTCTATTTCCTCTCTGACACTCCGTGTCTCACTAAAATCCTTCAACTCGTTCTGAGATAAGTGCGGGAGGGTTTCTGAGGTAAGAATTCGTGCTCCTGTACAGAATTCGGAGTGGTTAGCTGAGGCAGTGCGAAGATCTGGTAAAGAACTGTAACAGACCGAAACTCTTTGAGGGTTTGGACGAATTCCTGAAGGAAGCCGAAGTCGGGAAAGAGTTCGATTATCAGCCCTAAAGCTAATCAGGTATTCTCTGAACAATACTCGCAGAAGGGTTTTCCCAAGACCGCGGATTGGTCTAGGAATAACTTGGTTTTGGTTTTGGTTAGATACAGTAGTTTAAGCTCTGTTGAATTCGGATTATACTGAACTATATTGGAACTGTTGAGTATGGGTTATACTGGTACTGTTGAATTTGCTACAGCATTTTATTGAATGCTTATGGTGTTGAAGAAAACAGTATTGTTTTACTAAAGACTACATTATTTGAATTTTCTGTGTCATTATTTGAATAAGGAAACGAGGAATTTGTTGGAAACCCTAGTTACTTAAGGAAAATTTCCCTAGGATATTACAGGGGCTCGTAGGGCCCCACCTCCCTGAAGGGTTTAGCTGTACATTCCACCAGCTGAAATTTCCCCTTTCCCGTAGCATTCTTCCTTTCCAGACGAAGGGTCTAAGGAGCTTCCCATTTTTCTTTAAGATTGTCTGCAAGAGCTACGGAAACAGAAAACTGCAAAGAGGAAGGAAAGAAAGAACATAGATATTGATAAAGAGGGTATGCGCCTAATTTTTGTAGAGGCTGTAAAGAGTTGTGTGCCTTCCATTTACCAGCCTAATTTTTGTAGAGGCTGTAAAGAATTGTGTGCCTTCCATTTACCAACGACTCACTAGGCTACCCGTGGCCTATCAATGCAAGCTTTAAATCAATTAATCCAATTCTTCTAAAAAATGTACTACTCAAGAATACTGTATGCATTTGCCATATCAAGCTTAATAATCATTTTGGCATTTCTCTTCGCTTGTTAGGCACAGCTACTACCTGAACAAGGTTGATGATTGCCCATATGAGGCTACACTAGGAACAAATCGGTTCTCTGAAATTTGTTTTATAATGACCTTTCTCAACCTTCTATCAATATCTTGGTCGGTGTATAGGAAACGTTGCACAAGGATATTGGACAACATCTTACAAAGTTAGTTGGGTTATCTTTCCTTTGGAGGGGAGTTTAGGAGATATTTATGCCTCTAGATCTTTCCTTGAAGATGAACTTCCTCAACATAATTTAGTAGATCCAATTTAATGACTTATAAAGCCTTTTTGTTAAATCTAGATAGGTTCGGGAGCCTTGTTGGGCTCCATATCGTCCAAGGGTTCCTAGAAATGCATTATCTTGCTTTGTGATTGGTCTTACAGTTACTGACAACCTGTCCTCTGTAGCAAGCAAATTGATGAGGCTAGGTTCTGAAAATAGATTATTGTATAACCGGAATGCCTCTTTTATTTGTAGAAAGTCTTCCATGAGCACATATATTTTGCTTGAACAGGATATGTTCATAATCAAGTTAAAGGGTGGACCCATCCATCTCACTCGAGTTAAATACATTGTATTATTTGCTTATAATCAAGCTAATATATGTGCATTCATACAACTTGAGTTCTAGTGCTTCGAGAGGGCCTTTTTCCAAATCAACTTAACGTGTTTTGGTGCAAGTATAAATGTTGAATTTAGATTAATACCTATCCAGATATCATCCCAGCTTGTTTCCAATTGCTACGAGGTATTCATTGTCCCATAGGTTTAGTGGCAGGAAAGGAATCTACACCAATACTGGGACTGTAGATGGACTTCCTCCTCATGATTGAAGTTTAATTATCCCTGCTTGGATAGAAACCATGGCTTATTTTTAAAGAGAGTTTCAGTTTCCATTTAATTCAAAATGGAAAGGGAGAAGTTCTTTTCCAGACATGTACTCATTTACTATTCCTCTTAGATGCAACCCCTATTGATTAAGCCAGCTACCAACTACTTTGGTGTCCAGCCATTGTTTAGTAAATTTCCCAGTGTTAGCACGTAAACCTGCACAAGCAAACTTTCTCAGCAGCTATAGGCAAAACAACCTTTGTCACAGCTGGAAGGCTTCTCTGTTTGGGTTGGTACTATGCCAGTCTGGGAGGGGGGGGTGTCCTTAAAGGATGTAATGCTGTCACCTAATTATCAAGTCTGCATGTATTCCAAAACAAACAAACGAGACTCATTCTCAGGCTGTCTATAAACTGTCAAGAGCGAGTTTGAGTTCAATAAAATTGTTTTGAATGGGTTGGGAGCAGATTTCAAGGACATGTATAACAATGAGAACAAATGAATTTTGCATGAAAGAAAAAGTGTTTAAAGTGAAGTAAATTCAAAGTAAATGCACGGAAGACAACACTATGCAGCGACAACGATTATTTTAACAGAGCACTCACAGAGCATTGAGAGTGAAAACAAAGCATAATCATATCAAATTACTTATTATCCAAGATATTGTCTGGATCATAGTGAGTGATAGGTTATAGGCTGTCATTGAATGCCTTGCTTGCAGTGAAGGCAGTGGTTGGAGAATGAAAGGACTTATGTTGCAACAAAACTGTCTCGAGCTAAAAAAAATTTGTTCAACCCCTTCCTCTCTGGCTAACCTCTACTTAAAGGAGATCAAAATTTCCTCATACATGGTGATCTCACTGCTGGAAGTTTGGTAAAGCCTAAATTTCTTGCGTGCATGCTTTTATGCTTGACAAAAGACTGCTAAAATGGTCATTCTACTTGCTTGCCTATAGCTTTTCTAGTTGTTTAACTGCTGTTTTGAAGTCAAATTGAACTGCTGTGAAGGTATAACAATGTATTGTTCTATGTGCACGAGTTTGGACTGCTGTTGCTGTTTTATTTTCCCCTTTTGCAGTACTGGCTATGATTATAATTTTTTTTTGTTTCTTTAAGCTTTCTCTAAAACCATCAGCAGTCAATCTGTTGTCTTATTGCCTTGTTCTTCGAGTTTTGGCAAGCAGATACCCCACAAATTGACTTGAGGGTAAAGGGCATGCGAGGGAGAAAAGTGGATAAAGCATATATTTATATTTTTTATTTTCTTTTAGATTTTCTTCTTTCTATGTAGGGATTTTTTTTTATTTTAACATTTCGTTTTCATGAAAGGATAAAATAGCCATGCCAAAGTCAATCTTTTCAACTTTTGTCAAAGATGCTTGGGAGGTTGAACCACACCTTTCTTCTGGCCAGCTGCCACATGTCACATTGAGTGAGTACCAACTTACTCGCACTATGCTCATCAAACTTCACTTCTGAAACTTATAACCAGACCACCATTTCTTGTTTAGAAACAATGATATTTGACCTATACTTACCATACATAGCAGCTGTTAACTATGGACATGCAAAAAATGTCATTCTTCCACTATTTATGGAGATGGAGTTAACTATGGACATGCAAAAAATATCTTTCTTCCACGATTTAAGGAGATGGAGTTAAGGTATAAATTTGATAGGTACTTTCACCCATTAAGTTATTATTATTATGTTTTTAAAATTGTGGTTCTCTTTATTATGCTAAGAGACACTCTCTAGCCCAGTATGGTAGAGATGTTGTAAATAAAACAAAAATAAAAGTAAAAAATAACAAAATAAAAATAACACTATAAAAATAAAAGTGAGCCATGTTATTGAGAACCCATGCTATTGACCCTTGGTATTCATGTGGAATATAGACTATTTAAAGGGGGTAATTAAACATTCCTAGATCCACCTTAACTCCATATCTATCAAGCGACGAGAGGGATCAAATCTCTTGACATGCGAATATCTTTTAGAGTGAAAATATATTTGATTCCTTTTGGCGCTCGGTAGATCCGGAGTTAAGATGGATCTAGGCTAGTATTTATTTTTTTCCATCATCTAAATATTTTTTTTTCTCGGTAAAACTAGCTAGTCTATTATATTATATTTACAGGAAAATTTTACAAGCAGTGAAACAGGACTTCCATGGCCACCGGTGGCACCTTGGATATCTTAGCTTTGAAGCAAAAAACTCCCTCGCAGGGGCAGCATCGACAGGACTTCCAAAATTCCCCCAAAAACTAACTGAGGCTGGAAACCAATTCGACTTGACAGTCAACAGAACATGGAACATTGAGTTAAACATGAACATGACGGCCCACGCAGGGGCTTCCTTCAAAACTAGACTTTAGACCGACACAAACGAGACAGACTGAGAGTAAACTAGACCGAAACAAACGAGACAGAATGAAAAACTGCAAGTGAACAAACACAGTAATAACCCGTACCCCTATACCCGCAGAGACCTTTAGCCTGGACCCGAGCTGAGAGAGAAAGGCATAAGCCGGTGCGCGCGTCGGAGGATCAGTGGTCGCCGAGACTTTTTTCTTCCACGATAGTGCACCATCCCTGACCCTTAGGGATTCCTTCCCACATGGCGGACCATTTATCCTTTGCTGTGCCTTGAGGTTCTTGTGCCTGGGGATGCGGGGGGGCAGGCAGATTCTCCTTCCCTGAGGTGCCCACCTCAATTGGTGGCTGCTGAACAGGGCTCTCCTTTCCAGTGCCCTCTGGAGGTGGTTCCACCATTCTTGGAGGCGTCCCTTTGTCATTCCCTTCAGGAGTTTTAGTAAA
This sequence comes from Pinus taeda, assembly GCA_000404065.3. Lineage (NCBI taxonomy): Eukaryota > Viridiplantae > Streptophyta > Pinopsida > Pinales > Pinaceae > Pinus > Pinus taeda. The sequence continues at coordinate 16,492 of APFE030565308.1, read as the reverse complement.
AAGAACTGAAATATGAGCATTGATACCTGCACTATCCTTGGAGTTGCCCAGGGTGAACACAACCGAGCCAAATGCTGGAAGAACTGGCTCCCCTTCGCTTGAGCTGCCAACCTCCGTAAATTGCCCAGCTTGGAGTGGCTTAGCCCTTGCCCTCCTGTAGCAATAGCAGCAGCAGCAATGGTGGTGCTCATTCGCTGCCGGAGGGCGAGAGGATGAGCCTCGCCCAGATCCCCTCCTGCAAGGTTGCCGCTCCCGTAGCCTCTCCATGGACACTCCTCCGTCTCCCTTGTTAGCCTGAGGTGAATTGTGAGACCAACCACAAGGCGGAATCCGCCACAAGTTCCTCCCAATCGCGACAACCTCTGAGTCGCTGTTGCCTGAGGGAGGAAATTCCCTATTCGTAACCAGATTGCCCTGATTGCTCTTGCTCTGCCATTTCCACCCAAGACAAGAGCCTAAATTGGAGCGACGGAAAGCCAAGATCGCTGGTCGAAGTGGTAGGATAACCGCCCACCTCTGCGTCTGCACCTGCGTCGAATGCCTCTGCGTCTGCAACTCCCCAGCTCCACCATAACGATGAGCTCTCTTTTGCTCACCCGCACCTTGATAACCCGCTTCATTCCCTCGTTGGGAGCGAGCAATAACTGCAAGCTGCAACGCCATCTCTTCAATCTGCTCGGCATTGAATGCCCAGAGCTCGGACTGCGAAGGATTAAACCTTTGACGGCTAATTCCATCAAACATTAATATGAGCACGGGGTGGCACATGCTGGACATGTGGCTCAACCCTTTGTGACGTGCCATCACCCGCATCCGGGGTCCATCATCTAAATATTATGTGTTATATATATTTTGATATTTATTGGTATAAATACAAAAAACATCTTTTGTTGTGCATACAAAGGTGACATGTGCATAACATAAAATGCATTTAGCCTTTTCTAGATATTTTAGATTATTATAATTTGGTCTCCACCTATATATATGTGTGTGTGTGTGTTGTGGCGGGTGTAGAATATGGGTAAATACCCATACAATTTAACCACTAGATGGAGTATCAGTGTCTCTTAAAAAAAACAAGTAAGTTGATTATATTGCATCCAATTAAAAGTAGTCTTATAGGACTCACTTTTTTACAAGGACCAAGAATACATAATCATCTCTAATATGCAGGCCCTAGTTCTCTAGATATTAGATAAAAACAAGCCTCCAAAAATAACAATTTTCCAGAACATGATGGAATTGAGTCTAGAAGGAGCTCTAATTAATGGCAACATTTGAATGGATTTGAATTCAGACCAATGTGAATGTATATTCTCCATCCCTTTCACAACTTTTCCTTTAGTAGAGGTCTATTTTTTGTTCTTCTTTTAACTTTGGCTCTAATCTTGTTGATGCTACAATTTCTTTAAAAGGAGTCATTGTTGCTTCAAGAGGTAAGGGTAGGCCTTTTTCTAAGATTCTCATAGACTGGAGATCATCCTCGCCTGTTAAATTTGGCAACTAGGGCCAAACTCCACCTTGGATAGCTCATATGATGGAGATGATATTTTTATTGGATTCCTCTTTTCGAGAGGTGCAAGATTGATCTAAAGATTCATATTTCTTTCTTCTATGGACAAATTGTCAAGGTTAGCGAAAAGCCTAATGTAGGCTCATGAAGCCCAACAGACGTGTCTCTTCACCCTCAATGTTGTGTATAAATAGAAGATGCCTCTTTCTCATTTAGACACCATTAACACTCATCTTTCTCTCTCTTCTCATTGGTTTTTACAGCAATCAAGAGCATCTTCTTCTTCATGCGTTGACTTGGGTTGACTGAAATTGTAGGCCAAAAATTTCAGATCTGTTTTGGGCAAACTTTAGGGATGTCGACTGACGTTGACTGAGGGTTAATTCTCCTTCTTTGACTGTGTTTTTCAGGCAGGAAATTCGATTTCTTTAGGTCGCATCTCCTAGCACAAAAATTGAGGAATTTGCAATTGTTTGACTAGTGTTGATCGCGTTGACTCTGTGTTGACTAGGCTTCATCGAGAATTTTAGGACTATTTTGCGCTGATTCACTAGTGTTGACCATGTTTGACTGACAATTTTAGGATTGTTTTGGGCTGATTCAGACTGTCTTTGGAGGCTGAGTTTACTGGGTTTGACTGAGCTTATTTGGGGGAAACTTTTTGCTGGTTTGACCAATGTTGACTTTTTGGTTAGGGCATCCCGTTGACTGTAGTTTGACTGCACTGTGTTGACAGTGTTTGTCTTTGGAGGTTGAGTTTATTGGGTTTGACCGAGCTTATTTGGAGCAAAGTTGTTGCTGGTTTGACCAATGTTGACTTTTTGGTTAGGGCATCCTGTTCACTGCAGTTTGACTAGATTGTTTTCACTGACTGATAAGTTTGGTTATCATGCATGGAAGATGTCTCTTGATTTGACTTTGGAAGAGCATGATGCTATGGACTATGTGTAGGGGAAGATTGTTGAACCTCCTTCAAATGCATCGATCGCCTCTAAGACAAAGTACAAGAAAGGTGAAGTCGAAGCTAAGAAGACCATCAGGGATTCTATTCATAAGCATTTAGTGGCTTACATCTCTGATTTGGGCACATCTAAGTAGATGTATGACAAGTTGGTTAGCATGTTTAAAGTTAGAAATGTGACCCAAGTCCTCTTTCTCAAGAACAAGTTGAAGGACATAAAGAAGGGAAGAGGAGAAGATATCCAATCCTACTTCATGAGAATCACCGAAATAAAAAATGATCTTCTATCAATTAGAGAAGTTACCGCTGACAGGGAGCTCCCTCTCATTGCCCTTGGAGGTCTCCCTCGTGAATGGGATGTGTTCAACACGACTATCCTCAACAATGATCAGATTCGTACTCAAGAAGAAACAAGGATGATAGAGAGAAATATGCCTTCAAATATGAATGATCGCATTGTATTCTTTGCTCATGCTAAAAAGAAGGACAATGCAGGTTCAAAGAAGCAAGGCCAAGGAAGACAATGATTCAAAGATGGAAGAAAGAGTAGATGCTTCATTTGTAACAGGTTTGGCCACTATGCTAGGGAGTGTTCTAATAAAAGGGATACACCTTAGGATGATGACAACAACAATCGCAACAATTTCAGGGGCAACAAAAATCAAAGGAATGGCAGGTTCAACAACAAAGGAAAAAGGAATGCTTCTGCTGCTCAACATGGAAATGGTCGACCTCCCAAAAGATCAAGAAACTTCAAGTATGATGAATCTAATGTTGTAGATAACAAGCAATAAGAATTTTATCTTATATTTTCCCTCTCTACTGCCTCTCCTCGGGATACCTTGGGAAAAGGGTTGATTGATAGTGGTGCCTCAAGGCACTTCACTAGCTATAAGGAAACTCTTTCAAATTTCATAGTAAATGATACTAATTTGGAAATCATTCTTGGAGACAAGGCCATCTATCCTGTGAAATGAATTGGGAATGTTACTCTTCAATTGAATCAAGGTAACACCATTCATCTACAAGAAGTACTATATGTACCCGATCTAAAGAAGGACCTAGTATCTATCTCGGCGATGGAGGACAAATGATTCAAGGTGGCATTCATTGATGGAAATGTATGTGTTTGGAAAAGAAATTTCAAAGAAGCATTTACTCTTGGATTCAGGGTTGACACCCTATATCAAGTTGGAGGAAGTCCATTGGGAGCTATGTCTTGCGACACATCTCTTCAATCCAAATTATGGCATCGAAAATTTGCTCATCTTCATTATAAAGCCCTTCCCAATGCAAAGAAGATGGTGACAAGTATACCTGAATTTAAAGTAGAACATGGAGGTGTTTGTCAGGGATGTGCTGAAGGAAAACATACAAGGGGACCATTCCCATCAAGTGATAGCAAGACTATCGACATTTTGCAATTGGTTCATTCTGATATATCTGGTATGTTGCCCATGACATTTTTGGGAGGATATTTATATTATGCTATCTTTATGGATGACTTCTCTCGTAAAACCTGGATTTATTTCTTAAAGAAGGACGAAGTGTTCACATGGTTTCGCTCTTTCAAAGCCTTGGTAAAAAATCAAACAGGGAAGAAGATCAAAATATTGATGACCGATAATAGAACCAAATATGAATCAAATGAGTTCAATGACTATTGTAGAGAAGTTGGCATTAAGAGGGAGACTACTACCTTATACTCTTGAGCAAAATGGTGTTGCTAAAAGGAAGAACCATTCTATTATAGAAGCCACTCGTGCCATGCTTCATGATCAAGGCCTTCTGAAGTTCCTATGGGAAGACGCTGACAACACTGTCGTGTATGTTCAAAATAGACGCCCTCATCAGGCATAGTACTTTAAAACTTCCGAAGAAGTTTTCATTGGTAAGAAACCTGATGTTTCTCATTTTAGAATTTTTGGTAGCCAAGTGTATTTTCATGTGCCAAAAGAAAAGAGAAGCAAAATGGATGCATCTAGGAAGAAAAAAACATTTGTGGGCTAGCATATAGAATCTATGTGCTTGGTCAAAGAAGTGGAAATAAGTCATGATGTTGCCTTTGATGAAGACGCTACCCTTAGGAAGATTAAGAACCTTCCTATTCCAAGGAAGGACAAAAGAAGATACATGAACGCTATGAGAACCACAGGATGAGCCGATGCCCGATGCTGAAGGACCGATGGATCCCATTGATCCACCTCCCCATGAGCCCTCCCAGAAAAGGAGACCCTCATGGCTTAGGGACACTCTCGAAGATGCCGAGAGACATATTGCACCAAGGGGGACATTTTGTGAAAGTAAGAAGCCGAATAGGTACCAAGGTTACTTAGCTACCATGAGCACTATTGTTCAAACTGAGCCTTGCACATTCGAAAAAGCTGTGAAGCACCAAGTTTGGAAGGATGCTATGAATGAAGAGTATGAGTCGATTATGAAGAATGATGTCTGGAATGTGGTCTCTAGACTCAAGGACAAATTTGTTGTCACCTCGAAATGGCTCTACAAGATCAAGCATGGATTTGATGGAAGTGTTGAAAGTTCAACGCCATATTTGTTGCTTGAGGCTTCTCTTAAAGGAAGGTGTGGACTAAGATAAGATATTTGCACCAGTTGCCCGATATACCACCATCCGTTCGACCATTGCCTTTGCTGCCTCTCAAAGATGGAATTTACATCAAATGGATGTCAAGGCCACCGTCTTGTATGGTTCACTTAAGGTGGAAGTCTATGTGGAACCACAAGGGGTTCGAAGTTTTAGATCGAAAGACACATGTATGCAAGTTGAAGAAAGCCCTTTATGGGTTGAAGCAAGCTCCCGGGTCTTGGTATGAGAGGATCGACAACTATCTGATGAAGCTGGGGTTTACAAGAATTGAAGCTGATTCAAACCTTTACTTCAAGGTTGAAAATGATAGACCTCTCATCTTGGTACTTTATGTGGATGATCTCTTTCTGACAAGTGCAAACCCTCTTATTTATCAATGCAAGAGGGAGTTGGCTTCCAATTTCGAGATGGAGGACCTAGGATTGATGCACTACTTCCTAGGCTTGGAGGTCTAGCAAAAGCAAGGTGAGATTTTCTTTTCCCAAGGAAAATACGTTGTAAAGCTACTTGAAAGATTTGGGATGGTGGATTGTAAGTCCGTGACTACTCCGATGGAACTTAACTTCAAAAAGTTATGCGGAAGTGTTGTTGGGTCCGATTTGGGAAATCCTTCTGAGTATCATCAACTCATGGGGGCCCTGATGTTCTTGGTGAACTCCCATCCAGACATATGCTTTGCATTGAATACATTGAGTCAATTTATGGTCAAGCCTCATCACATACATTGGATTGTTGCCAAGAATCTCTTGAGATATCTCCGAGGCACAATCACCTATGGACTGAGATACACTGCTAGGAATTTGAGGCTTCATGGTTATTTTGAAGCTGATTGGGCTAGCAGTGTGGTGGATTGTAAGAGCATATCCAGATGTTGCTTCTAATTAGGTTCTGCTTCGATATCCTGAATGAGCAGAAAGCAAAAATCAATTGCTTTGAGCACCGCCGAGGCTGAATATATTGCTGCTAGTATGACCTCTTGTGAAGGTTTTTGGTTGAGGAAGCTCTTTAGTGAGTTGTTTGGACATGTGCTGGATACCATCGTGATCTACTGCGACAACCAAAGTGGGATTCATCTTTCTGAGAATCTTGTGTTTCATGACCGCTCCAAGCATATTGATATCAATTACCACTTTATCTGGGATATGGTACAACGGGGAGCAATAAGGCTCCATCACATTGGGACTAATGAACAGGTCACAAATATTCTTACGAAGCCCCTGGGGAAGGTCAAATTCTTAATCTTTCGTGAACGACTTGGAGTCCTGGAAAGACCTTCTTATGAGGGTCCCGTTTGAGTTGGATATTGAGCTTTGGGAGCTCCGAGGGGTACTTCTTGGAGCTTTGAGCGACCATAGGGTGAGTGGTTCACCTTCCCTTGTGATACCCAATGATCGCTGATATATGCATAGAATGAGTGGTTTACCTTTTCTTATGACATATGAGCAGGATGAGTGGTTCACCTTCTCCTCCTATACATCCTACCCATGTAGTCCAAGACTCATGGGAAGTACCTCTCATTTGGCCAATGAGTTGGGAAATGAGGATAGGGACCATAGTACTGCCAATGGACGCATCGTGTACTACCATACTACCTTTGCTAGGATGTTTGATATTGATTTGGGATCAATAGAGACCAGCTTTAGGTTAGTGGAGAGTGGTATGATACACTCTCGATCATTTCTTCATGGTTTAGCAGAGCAGAGCAGAGCAAGATGTCAAAGATAGTACATATTGACAGATGGTTTGGCAGGTGGATTTCTCCCTAGTTGAGATGGAGTGTTAAATTTGGAAACTAGGGCCAAACTCTACCTTGGACAACTCATATGATGGAGATGATATTTTTATTGGATTCCTCAACTCATATGTTGGAGATGATATTTTTATTGGATTCCTCTTTCTGTGCGATGCAAGATTGATCTAAAGATAATCTCATTATGACAAGTAGAAATGAAATTATGAATTTATTTATTCTATGGACAAATTGTGAAGGTCGACCAAAAGTCTAATGTAGGCTCATGAAGCCCAACAGACATGTCTCTTCACCCTCAACGTTGTGTATAAATAGAAGAGGCCTCTTCCTCATTTGGACACCATTAACACTCATCTTTCTCTCTCTTTTTCTCATTGGTTCGTACAAAAATCAAGAGCATCTTCTTCTTCATGTGTTGACTGAAATTGCAGGCCGAAAATTTCAGATCTGTTTTGGGCAAATTTCAGGGATGTTGGCCAACATTAATCGAGGGTTAGATATCCTTCTTTGACTGCATTTTTCAGGCAGGAAATTTGTTAATTTTAGGTATGTTCTATGCTAGAGCAATTTATTTAAATTTCTTTTCCAGATTTGCAATCACATCAGCATAAAGTAAACTGCAGATAGAACATAAATATAAATCACAGAATACAAGCCAAGACAAGATGACACAAGAAGTGGTGCTAGCCAGGGACAAACCCTTGATCAATTCTTCTTTTATGTTCTTTAGAGTTCAGTGGAGAAAGTGAGAGAGAGAATACGTTTACAATAGAAGTCAACACTTTGTCTTTTGATATCTGCAGAGATCAGTGGAAGACATATTGCTTCAACTGATTCTCTAAGGTGACTCCTTCACCTATCATCGTAGTGCATCTCATCCATTTGCCACACCTTACCGTGTAACACCATGTTGCCCATCATAGTGCTGGACCTAGATGACTAAGCTGCCCTCATCTTCCATGGTCTCATTCATCATCAAGCTGCCCATGCTTATGATTACATTCATCATGATGCTGTCCATGTTCCATGTATCATTGTGCTGCCCATGCACATGATCTCATACATCATGCTGCCCATATACATCATGCATCATGCTGCTCATATATCATGATGCTGCTCATGCACATGATCTCATTCATCATGATGCTCATGATACATCATTATGATTTCACTGTAAATGCGCTGCTACAATGTCCTCATCACACCTCCTGGGTTAGGTTATCACTGTACCTCAGAGACATCCGAGATGGTGACCTTGCTGTTCCGTTAATTCAAACTTGACTGCGGCCAGATTACTCCTTCTGCCCACGAATATAGTATAGCCATTGCCAGCTTCTACGTATGGCCTACATATCATGTATCATGGCCTGCGTATTGTCTACGTGCATATATATATTGCAATTGTCTGCATGATTGTATGCTGTGCGTATATATCTCTATTGACTGTGGATATATACATATAGCAATTGCCTGCGACTAACCTTTATAACAACGTATAAGTGCCTTATGAACATCGTTAAGATATTACTGTGACTGCGTTGTATTGCGGCTTACCTCTTCATCACTGCGGCTTGATGACTGTGGCACCCTTGACTGCGTATGAGTCTTCATGACCTGCATAGAATCTCCATGTATTAATTGCGTAAGGTCTTCCTACTGTGCATACATATATTGTTGGGCATTTCAGCATATCATTACCAACGTCTATATATATATATATATATATATATAACCATGAACAACGTATAGTGTATAGGGTTTCTCATGTATCAGCGTATAGGGTTTCACTATGTATCAGTTTTCTTGAACATCATATAGAGATGAACAATGTATCTAGTTTCCTTGAACAACATATAGAGATGAACAATGTATCTAGTTTCCTTGAACAACATATAGAGATTCATCATTTGCCAGTGGATAGATGTCTTCTTGACCTGCGTTGGATTAGGACATCATTTTGCAGCTAGGGCTCCTGCTAGGCCAGCGTATTCTTTCGTTCTCTCCTTCATCAAAACCCAAGACGTGGAGAGGAGATCACCTCAAGAATACATGTGTAAAATGACTTCAAGTCCTCATCAATTTATACTTAAAACGTGGATGATGAATAAATACGTCTATTGGGCATATGAGCCTACTCAAGTTGTTGGTCGGCTTGATAATAATTCCATAATCAAAATAAATTCATATCTCCATAAATACTTATCGGGATCAGAGGATCTTTAGATCAATCCTACATCTCCCGATGAGAGATCCAATAAAAATATCAACTGCCATAAATAAGATGACCCACATGGATTTTGGCCCTAGTTGCCAATTTTAACACTCCCTCTCAACTAGGGAGAACTCCATCTGTTGATCCATATGTCTGACTGTATTGTCTCAGCCATTAGTGCCCTGCACTGCTCTGCCCAGTGTTGCTCAGCTTTGCTGGCTTGGCTCTACTATGCTCAGCTTTGCTGGCTCTGTTCTGCTCTGCTTAGCTCTGCTGGCTCGGCTCTGCTCTGCTAAGCTTTGTTGGCTCTGCTCAACTTAGCTCTGCTGAACTATGAAGAAGAATAATTGATCCAGAATGTCTCATACCATTCTCCAGCGACCCGAAGTCAGTTTCAGAGTGCGTACCACTGGTCCCAGACCAGTATCAATCGACCCAAAGTCAGCGTCATAGTGGGTACCACTCCTACCACTAGTTCTAGACCAGTATCATTAGTGTTGGAGAGTGTACCACTGTTCCCAGACTAGTCTCAACCGATCTGAAGTCAACATCATAGTCTGTACCACTCTCACTGGTCCCAGACCAGTCCTGCACTGACCCGAGGTCAGTCTCAGAGTATGTACCACTGGTCCCAGACCAATCTCAACCGACCCAAAGTCAGCGTCATAGTGGGTACAACTCTTACCACTGGTTCCAGACCAGTATCATCAATCTCAGAGAGTGTACCACTGGTCCTAGAGCAGTCTCAACCGACCCGAAGTCAATGCCATAGTATGTACCACTCTCACTGGTCCCAGACCAGTGCTGCACTGACCCGAGGTTAGTCTTAGAGTATGTACCACTGGTTGCAGACCAGTGTCAATAGACCCGAAGCCGACGTCATAGTAGGTACAACCCCTACAACTGGTCCCAGACCAGTATCATTGATCCCAGATCAATGAAGGTCATCTTAGCATAGGGAGTACGGTGGATACAACGATGCGTCCATCGGTACTACTATGGTCCCTATCTTCATTTCCCTGCTCATTGATCAGATGAGAGGTACTTCCCATGAGTCCCAACTGCATGGGTAGGATGCCTCGACAAGAGAACTTAATCAATCATGTCCTCACAGGAGAACTAATCATCCTGCTACATAATCGCCATGGAGAACACATCATCTAGGCCTCACAGGAGAGCTAATCATCCTGCTACATAATCGTCATGGAGAACACATCATCCAGACATCTTGCTACATAATCGTCATGGAGAACACATCATCCAGACCTCACAGGAGAACTAATCATCCTACTACATAATCGTCATGGAGAACACATCATCCATACCTCACAAGAGAACTAATCATCCTGCTACATAATCATCATGGAGAACACATCATCCAGACAACTCACTGAAGAGATTTTGTAGCCAGATTGCCTCTCAGGTAGCCATACTAGCAGCAATATACTCTGCCTCGGCGGTGCTCAAAGTCACCGACTTCTGCTTCCTGCTCATCTAGGATATTGAAGCAGATCCCAAGGAGAACCAGCCCTAAGAAGTGCTCTAGTGATCCTCCACATTGCCTGCCCACTCAGCGTTTGAAATATTTCGGCAGTGTTTCTCAATCCATGAGAGATTGTGCCATGAAGATATCTCACAAGATTCTAGGCACCAATCCAGTGAAGCTCAACCAAATATGAGCTCTCCCTACTAATTGCAAAACATATGTCCGGACGGATGTTCACCAAGAACACCAATGCGAATGAGTTTATGAAACTTAGAGGCATTTCCCAAATCTGGTCTGTCATCACTGCCATATAACTTCTGAAAGTTAAAATCCTTGAGGTAGTCACAGGTTTGCAGTTTATCTTTCCACATTTGGAATCCAACTTCCTCTATCTTCTATAAATGAGAGGGTCTGCACCTGTCAGACATAGGTGCTAGTATGAAAGGTCTATCATCCACAACTTTCGAGTAATGGTTTGGATCGGTTTCACTCCTAGTGAATCTCAGCTTCATCAGACAGCTATCAATCCTCTCATACTACGCCTGAGGTGTTTTGCTTCAAGTCATAGAGGGCTTTTTTCCACCTGTATACATGAGATTCCCGATCATAAATCTCAAACTCCTTGGGTTGTTCCAAACCTGTGGATCTGCTGCATGAGGCGAATGGTCCCCTTCTTAAGATTTTCCTTTGGTACATTTTAGACATGTACCTTCGTGCTCTTTTTGAATTCAGGCATCCCTGTCACCATCTGACTCACAGATCTCCGATGCTGTGTCAATGGACATGGTCCCCAGTGGACTTCCGGCAACTTGATACAACCCTGAACTCAAAAACATCTTTGAAAAATCTATTTTCAAACACGTACCTTTCCATCGATGAGTGCCACCCTGTAACCTTTGACTTTCATCGCTGAAATGGACATCAGGTTCTTCTTGCGATTAGGTACATAAAAGAGATTCTGTGAATGAATTGAGTTACCCTCATTCAATTGAGGGGTAACATTCCCTACACCCTTTCCGGGATAGGTGGCATTGGATTCAAGTATAATTCCACGATTGTTTCCATCTCTACCAAATTAGAGAGTGCACCCATCTATTTGATGAAGTGCCTTGAGGCACTACAATCAATAAGCCAGATTCCCAAAGAATCTGAAGGAGAGGGTCAATACAAGATAACACTTCTTTATCTTATCAGAAACAACATTTGATTCTTCATACCTGGGGTTCCTTTCTTTCCTTGAAGAGTTGACCATTTCTCCTTGATGAACTGTATTCCCTGTCATTCCCTTGACCCTAGAATGATTTGTTTATCTTCATCAAGAGAAGTGTCTTTGCCATTTAGACACTCCTTCGCATAATGGCCGAACTTATTGTAACCAAGGCATCTGCCTTTCCTTCCACCCTTAGATCCAAACTTCCCAATGAAGTGATCTTTAGGTAGGCCATCAGAACCTTTCTCTGCGCCATTCTGATAACATTCTTTGCTTCGACTTCACCCTAGGTGAATTATGAGGAACTCATTGATCCTTTTGTCTTGTCCCAATTGTTGTCAGTGATTGCTCTTTCCCTCTTGCTTGGGCATTGTCTTCACCTCAGCTCTGATACCATGTTAATTTTAGGTATGTTCTATGCTAGAGCAATTTATTTAAATTTCTTTTCCAGATTAGCAATCACATCAGCGTAAAGTAAACTGCAGATAGAACATAAATATAAATCACAGAATACAAGCCAAGACAAGAGGACACAAGATGTGGCGCTAGCCAGGGACAAACCCCATATTGTGGGGAAACTCTTGATCAATTCTTCTTTTAGGTCTTTCAAAGTTCAACAGAGAAAGTGAGAGAGATAGTACATTTACAATAGAATTCAACACTTTGACTTTTGATATCTGCACAGATCAGTGGAAGACATATTGCTTCAACTGATTCTCTAAGGTGACTCCTTCACCTATCATCGTACTGCATTTCATCCATTTTCCGCACCTTACCGTGTAGCACCATGCTGCCCCATCACAGCGCTGGACCTAGATGACTGAGCTGCCCTCATTGATCATCAAGCTGCCCATGCTTATGATTACATTCATCATGATGTTGTCCATGCTCCATGTATCATTGCGCTGCCCATGCACATGATCTCATACATCACGCTGCCCATATACATCATGCATCATGCTGCTCATATATCATGCATTCATTTATCATGACGCTGCTCATGCACATGATCTCATTCATCATGATGCTCATGATACATCATTATGATTTCACTGTAATTGGGTTGCTACAACGTCCTCATCACACCTCTTGGGTTAGGTTATCACTGTACCTCAGAGACATCTGAGATGGTGACCTTGCTGTTGCGTTAATTGAAACTTGATTGCGGCCAGATTACTCCTTCTACCCACGAATATAGTATAGCCATTGCTAGCTTCTGCGTATGGCCTACGTATCATGTATCATGGCCTGCGTATTGTCTATATATATATATATATATATATATATATATATTGCAATTCTCTGCGTGACTGTATGCTGTGCGTATATATCTCTATTGACTGCGGATATATACATATAGCAATTGCCTGCGACTATCCTTTATAACAACGTATAAGTGCCTCATGAACAACATTAAGATATCACTATGACTGCGTTGTACTGCAGATTACCTTTTCATCACTGTGGCTTGATCATTGTGGCACCCTTGACTGCGTATGAGTCTTGATGACCTGCATAGAAACTCAATGTATTAATTGCAGAAGGTCTTCCCACTGTGCATACATATATTGCTGGGCATTTCAACGTATCATTACCAGCGTAGATATACATATAACCATGAACAACGTAGTGTATAGGGTTTCCCATGTATCAGCGTATAGGGTTTCACTATGTATTGGTTTTCCTGAACAACGTATAGAGATGAACAACGTATCTGGTTTCCTTGAACAACATATAGAGATTCATCATTTGCCAGCGGATAGATGTCTTTTTGACCTGCATTGGATTAGGGCATCATTTTGCAACTAGGGCTCCTGCTAGGCCAGCGTATTCTTTTGTTCTCTCCTTCTCCAAAAACCCAAGACGTGGAGAGGAGATCACCTCGAGAATACATGTGTAAAATGACTTCAAGTCCTCATCAATTTATACTAAAACGTGGATGATGAATAAACACGTCTATTGGGCATCTGAGCCTATTCAAGTTACTGGTCGACTTGATAATAATTCCATAATCGAAATAAATTCATATCTCCATAAATACTTATCGGAATCAGTGATCTTTAGATCAATCCTACACCTCTCGATGAGAGGGATCTAATAAAAATATCAACTGCCATAAATAAGATGACCCACATGGAGTTTGGCCCTAGTTTTCGATTTTAACAAAATTCAATTTCCTTAGGCCACATCTCTTGGTACAAAAATCAAGGAATTTGCAGTTGTTTGACCAACGTTGACTGCAACATTTACTCTGCGTTGACCAGGTTTAACCGAGAATTTTAGGACTGTTTTTCGCTGATTCAGACTGTCTTCGGAGGCTAAGTTGACAGGGTTTGATCGAGCTTATTTGGACGAAAATTTCTGTTTGTTTGACTAGTGTTGACTTTTTGGTTAGGGCATCCTGTTGACTGCAGTTTGATTGGTTTGTTTTGACAGTGTTTGGGCAAGTAAATTTTGTATGATGTACTCTCTCTATGCTGAACTTTTGAAGAATAATAATAAGATTTGATCAAAGGGTTTTACCCACGTTGGGGTTTTTCCCCGACATACACCAAATATTGTGTCTTCTTGTCATGGCTTGGCTTCTACGTATTGTTTATGTTCTATCTGCATCACTATCAATGTTAATGTCATTGCTAATATGGAAATTGATATTGGGCTTATAAGTAAAATTGAAGTAAATGTTGAAATTTGGTACCGGAGGATAGGTGGTTCCTTTAGGCTTTGATCTTTGGCCTAGGGAAAAGTGTCCAAAAGATTTTAATTTTTCTCCTAAAGTGACTATAATTTTTATAAAGTTAAAATCTAATTTAAAAGTGACTTTAAGTGATAAAGTTACTAAGTCTAATTTTAAAGTGACTTTTATAAAGTCAATGAAAAATTAGAAAGGAAAAAAGTGACTTTGGAAATAAATGACTAAGTGGGTCTTTATTAAAGTGGGTGAATTAAAAAATAGAAAGTGAGATTTAAATGTGCATTTAATCTCAGCCATTGATCTAAATCTATTTCAGCTATTGGATTTAGAGATCACCTAAAAATCACTTGGATCACCCAAAAGTCACTTGGAGTTATATTAAAGGAGGAAAATGAGGAAAAGATCATTCATTTCTTTCATGAGCATATTGGGAGAAGGAGAGCAAGAGAGCAAGGGAGATTTCTGGACAAGAAGGAGAAAGAGGCAGCAGTTTGGCACACATACCAGGCAGCTCTTCAGCAAAATCAGAACAGCAGAAAGACAAGCAGAACAGCAGCAAGAACAAGCAGAAAACGCTGATTTTTTGCTGAAAACTGAGAAGTTTCCAGGTGGTCCGTTGGGCTGAAAACGGATAAGTTTGCTTGCTGAAAAAAAATTATTTTGCTGTAATTTTTGCTGAAATTTTCTTGCTGTAAAAAGACATTTTTTCAGAAATAAAGAAGAGCTCTCAAACTGGTTTTCCCCAAGAGTTGTAGGGAGTTTTTCCAGGGTCACGTTGAC